>CAUYLG010048090.1:0-64753 GCA_963573385.1 Cacajao melanocephalus | reverse complement strand
TCAGAACTAGCCTGGGCAACATAGGGGGCGACCCTGTTTCTACAAAATAAAAAAATAAATTAGCTGGGGCCAGGCTCAGTGGTCCACGCGTGTAATTCCAGCACTTTGGTAGGCCAAGGTGGGTGGATGACTTGAGGCCAGGAGTTCAAGACTAGCCTGGCTAACATGGTGAAACCCCGTCTCTACTAAAAATATAAAAATTAGCCAGGTGCAGTGGCCTGTAGTCGAGGCATGAAAATCGCTTGAACCAGGAGACAGAGGTTGCAGTGAGTCCACATTGCACCATAGCACTCCAGCCTGTGCGACAGAGCAAGACTGTGTCTCAAAAAGAAAAATAAAAAAAAATTAGCTGGGCATGGTGGTATGCACCTGTGGTCCCAGTTACTTGGGAAGCTGAGGCAGAAAGATTGCTTGAGCCTGGGAGGCTGAGGCTGCAGTGAAGCATAATCATACCACTGCATTCCAGCCTGTCTCAAAAACAAAAATGAGCAAACAAAATTCCTCCAGTAGCTCCCCAGTTTCCCGGAAGAATCTTAAGTTCTTGTCCTGGCTGCCAGGCCCTAGGTGATATCATCAGTACTTAAATCACTGAGATCTGTAACCACATGGATGAATCTCTAAAACATAATGTTGATTTAAAGAGACAAGTCACAAAAGAGAATACATGTATTTCATTTATATAAAATATAAATATATGCAAAACTGAACAGTGCAATGTTGGGAATATAAACATGTAGTAAAACTAAAGAAAAGCCAGCATATTGATAAGCATGAAATTCAATATAGTGGCTTATTCAGAATACGTGATAGAGTAAGAACATAGTGAGGATTTGAAAGATATTCGTTATATTAATTTTACTTTCTACTTTTTTTTTTTGAGATAGAGTCTTACTCTGCCACCCAGGCTGGAGTACAGTGGTGCAGTCTCGGCTCACTGCAACCTCTGCCTCCCAGGTTCAAGCAATTCTTGTGCCTCAGCCTCCCAAGTAGCTGAGACTACAGGTGTGCACCCCCATGCCAGGCTAATTTTTGTATTTTTAGTAGAGATGGGGTTTTACCATGTTGGCTAGGCTGGTCTTGACCTCCTGGCCTCAAGTGATCTGCCACCTCGGCCTCCCAAAGTGCTGAGAGCCACCAGATGTGGGCCACCACGCCCAGCCTACTTTCTGCTCTTGAGAAATGACTTTACTTCCTTGAATTAGCTCTTCATGTCTCATTTTAATTTTTCATTGTAACATGTCATGTTGACTAACTGGAAGAGAGTAAATGGTATCTTTTCCTTTCTGGGTCACCTTTACCTTACCACCTTGAGATTTAATTTAATAGTTACTCTTCATACTTTAGGCAAAAAGAACTTTAAAAAGTAAGTTAGTTTCATATTAAGAAGTAATACTTTCTTCATTGTTTGAGGTCTGGTGCTACAGCTCAGTCCTGTAATCCCCCACCCAACACTTTGTGAGGCTAAGACAAGAGAATAGTTTTGAGTGCTGGGGTTTGAAACCAACCAAGCCTGTACAACATAGAGAGACCCCCCCCCCCCAAAAAAAAAAATTAAACCAGATGTGGTGATTCATGCCTTAGGTCCCAGCTGCTTGGGAGGCTGCACTCCGCCTGGGCGACGCAGCACAACCCTGTCAAAAACAAAAAGTTTGTTTTGAGATCAGTGAGGCTTACTTGGTATTTATCTTTCCTATAATGTGCTTTCCGTGCTTCTGTCTCTATTCCTAAATTAGGTATTATTTTGTTAAAAAACTTTAGATACGTCGTCAAGAGAGTTTCTAGGTTAGCCCATTCACCCGGAAGTGGGATTTCTGTATCGTAGTGTATTACATAACTTCAACTCTACTAGATATTGCCAAATGATTCTCCAAAGTGAGTATGCTACCTTAGAATTTCTCTTCATTGAATACTCTTATAGTGCCACCTTCTTGCCAACCTGTAATGTCAGTAGACATTAAACCTTTTGCCAAAATAATGTGATTATATCTCACTGTTGAGGTTATGCATCTGTTTACTTTTTTTTAGTGCATATTCCAGTATCTCATTTATGAATTGCCCTGTTCAGGTCCTTTGCATCCTTTTTAAATTGAGATCTTTTTTTTTCCTTTTTTTCTTCATAAAATTTTTTTTTTTTTGAGGTGGAGTCTCTCTCTGTCACCCAGGCTGGAGTGCAGTGGCACAAACTCGGTTCACTGCAGCCTCTGCCTCTTGGGTTTCAAGAGATTCTTCTGCCTCAGCCTCCCGAGTAGCTGGAATTATAGGCACACGCAACCACACCTGGCTAATTTTTGTATTTTTAGTAGAGACAGGGTTTCACCATGTTGGTCAGGCTGGCCTCAAACTCCTAACCTCATGATCCATCTGCCTTTGCATCCCAAAGTGCTAGGATTACAGGCGTGAGCCACCACACCCAGCAAATATTTTATTTAACTTATTTATTTTTTTGAGATGAAGTCTCGCTCTGTAGCCCAGGCTGGAGTGCAGTGGCGCAATCTCAGCTCACTGCAACCTCCACTTCCAGGGTCCCGGTTCAAGCAGTTCTACCTCAGCCTTACAAGTAGCTGGGATTACAGGCACAAGCCACCATGCCAAGCTAATTTTTGTATTTTTTAGTAGAGATGGGGTTTCCCCATGTTGGCCAGTCTGGTCTTGAACTCCTGACCTTGTGATCCGCCTGCCTCGGCCTCCCAAAGTGCTGGGATTACAGGCATGAGCCACTGCGACTGGCCTGTTTTTATAAAGGTGAGGTCTTGCTGTGTTGCCCAGGCTAGTCTTGAACTCTTGTCCTCAAGTGATCCATCTCAGCCTTCCAGAGTGCAGGGATTATAGTTGTGAGCCACTGCACCTGGCCGGATTTATGTAATCTCACTTCAAATTATTTTGTCAGTTTTATGAATTCTAAGTACAGTGTTTTCATCCTAGTCTATGATATTTCTTCTTTTTTTGATTGTAGATTTTGATGGACAGGGATTTTCACTTTTAATGTCAAGCATATTCATCTATGTCTTTATATTCTCTACTGTGTTTAAATTGAAGAAATTCTTTTCCACTCTTTGGTCATATTGAGTTCTTGAATACAGTCTTCTAAAAGTTTTGCTTACCATGTTTAGGACTTTAATCTACCTGAAATTGATTGTGCTGTTGAACATGATGAAAGAGATCCTGTTTTCTTTTTTCAAAATGAAAAACTGGTTGTCCAAACACTACTTACTGAATAGTCTGTTTATTACTAATTTGTAATGCATTGAATTTCCATATGTGCATTGGTCTGTTGCAAGGTTCCTTAGTTTATTGTATCCTGCTTTTTCTGTATGAATACCAGTCTTTATTCCTTTGGTACTATGTGTAGATGATCTGATAGAACAAGAGCCCCTCTACCTTGTTTGTCAGAATTGAATTGCAGTTTATGTTCAGTGTTTTACTGTTGTGAGCGATAATACTATAAACATCCTTGTGAATGTGCTTTGTTTCATATACTGGTGCTTTTGTCTTGATAAGTCTCATCAAGGTTGGAATTGCTGGAACAAAATACATATTTAAAAAATTTTATGGCCGGGCACAGTGGCTCATGCTGTAATTCCAGTATTTTGGGAGGCTGAGGTGGGAGGATCACTTGAGGTCAGGAGTTTGAGACCAGCCAGCAGCATGGTGAAACCCTGTCTCTACTAAAAATACAAAAATTAGCCAGGCATGGTGGCGGGCCCCTGTAATCCCAGCTACTCGGGAGGCTGAGGCAGGAGAGTCTCTAGAACCGGGAGGTGGTGGTTGCAGTGAGCCAAGATCCTGCCACTGCACTGCAGCCTGGGCAACAGAGCGAGACTCCGTCTCTAAATAAATAAATAAATAAATAACCAGATTACTTTTTAAAAAGCCCGTAACTTTTTGCATTTCAACTTATAATTTTTTTTTCCAATCAAATGAGAATTAAATGCTATCTTACGGCTAGTTTAATTTGTATTTTTTCACTATGAATGATGAGAGAATCTTTTCACAGTTTATTTGGTCATTTGTTTTTGCTTGTATATGTATTGCTTTTCATTATATTTGCTCACTTTTAAATTGGGCAGTTTTGCCTTTTGGATAGCATTTTTGACCAATGACTACTAAATGCCAGTATGTCCACTCCAAATCTCAAATAACCAGAAATACCACCATACAATTTCCAAATTCTCCCCAGCTTTAGAACCTGCGGTATAGTGTTAAGCAGTAAGGATTGCAGTGATTTCTGTCTAGTTTCTGATTTCTACTGAAGTAGGTTTAGTGTTTTGCTATTTGAGATACTATATTTAAGGAGATTGATTCTATTGGAGACTCTATTAGAGTTTTTAGGAGGGTTGTCAGATTTTATCCTGTGCCATCTTGGCATCTTCAGTTTAGAACCAGAAAGGTTTATAGCTCAGTTTTATTTACCTATCCTAACAAAAGTCCTTAAGACCTTTTGTTTTTGGGTGTAATGGATTATATTGATACATTTTAGATTAAAAATAATTTTTTTTGGCTGGGCACAGTGGCTCATGCCTGGTAATGGAGCCAGACCATGTCTCAAAAAATAATAGTAATTTTTTTTCTTAATTACCCTTTGCATTTTTAGAATAAACCTTCTTTGGATAGCTTATTGTTCTTTCAAAAATTACTGAATTTTTTTTCATATTCTTTTTATAATATTTTCATCTAAGGCCAGGCACGGTGGCATACTCCTGTAATCCCAGCACTTTGGGAGGGTCGATCACCTGAGGTCAGGAGTTCGAGACCAGCCTGGCCAACCTGGTGAAACCCCGTCTCTACTAAAAATACAAAAATTAACCAGGCATGGCACATGCCTGTAGTCCCAGCTACTCAGGAGGCTGAGGCAGGAGAATTACTTGAACCTGGGAGGTGGAGGTTGCAGTGAGCTGAAATTGTGCCATTGCCCTCCAGCCTGGGTGACAGAGGGAGACTCCATTTCCAAAAAAAAAAACAAAAAAACAAAAAATTCGTCTATTTTTATGAGTAAGATTGGCCCATATTATTTTTAACAACTTTATCACATTTGATATTAAGGTTATGCTGGCTTTATTGAATGTTTTGGGGAGTTTTCAGTCTTTTCCTAGGGCATTCTATATTGGTAAAGTAACATTGGAATAAACGATAGCTAAATAAAACTGAGCTGTGAACCTTTCTTGTCCTAGTTCCTTGTGCAGTAATAGCTTTTATCACCTTCTATAATAATTGCCCTGTTAAAGTTTGCCACTTCTTGGGTGGGTTTTGGAAATTTATCATTTGCTTAGAAAATCATCCATTTGTTTTACGTTTCCAATTTTTTGCCAAAGAGGTTCGCGAGATATTTGCATATGCTGCTTTTAATCTCTGTTTTGTGCTATCAAAATAGCTTTTGTATTTTTTTAAAAAATCTCTTTCTGTTATATTCATTTTACTTTTTATTTTCATTATATCTCTTTTCCTAGTTTCTTTGGCTAGAACACTTAGTTTCTTGTTTCAAAGTAAAGGCATTTCATGTTAAACATTTTCCTCTGGAGAACTTTCCCGGTGTTGGAAGGTATTAATAGAAAGCATTTTTCTTTTGTATTTATAGATGGTTCTCGTTTTTCTTTGTGAATTCTTTAACTCAGGGGATCAATTTTGCAACCTCAAAGTAAATTCTTTTGGCTACCTTTACCATAACCTTCTGATTTTCTTGTATTATTATTAGTATTGTCTGAGAATGTGGCCTATAACATTTTAAAAAATTTCATTAAGGTTTTTTTGGTGTGTGGCCAGCATGATTGTTTAATATTAATATTTAAAAAGAAAAAATGGACATATGGATGTATACTCTAGTCAAGAGAAATAAGGCTGTGAAGTAAGTGTGTTTTGCTGATGTTTGCTGCAAGTAGTGTATAGCTAAGTTTTGTTTGTTATTCAAATTGGACTAGTTTCCATCTTTTAATGGAATATTTGGTCATTTTTTGTATAATTACTAATATACTTCATTTTATTCCTTCCATCTTATTTTGTGTTTGTCATTTAATCAAATTGTTTCTTCTTCTTTTTTCTTTTCTAATTTTTGCTGGTTTGTAAGTTACCATTCTATTTTCCCTCCTGCCACCGAACACAGTTAATTTGGGAGATCAGCCAGGGTTTTGCATTCCATTAGTAGTTACCTTCTATTTTCTTATGCTCATAATCAGATACATTCTCTACAGTTATTTGAGAATATAATTTTCCTTGGTATTTTCTTTACTACTTCACTGTGTCATCATAATAATAAGCCTTTAGAATACCTTCACTTTCCCCTTGTGTTACTTGTTCCCTCTCCCCTCCAATGGGGATATTAGAACAATTTTATTTCCTCTTACTCTTCCTTCTTGATTCATTCATTTATTGAATAAATAGTTTTGAGTACCTCCTAAGTGTCAAGTACTGTTTTAAGAGTAATTTTTTTTTTTCTGAGACAGAGTTTTTTGTCGCAATGGCATGATCTCAGCTCACTGCAACCTCCATCTCCCGGGTTCAAGTGATTCTCCTGCCTCAGCCTCCCACATAGCTGGGATTACAGGCACCCGTCACCACAGCCAACTAATTTTTATATTTTTAGTAGAGATGGGGTTTCACCCTGTTGGCCACGCTGGTCTCAAACTCCTGACTTCAGGTGATCCGCTCGCCTCGGCCTCCCAAAGTGCTGGGATTACAGGCATGAGCCACTGTGCCTGTATTTTGTATATAGCAGTGAACAAAACAGGCAAAAATCCCTAATCTCATTGGCCTTACATTCCAGTTTTGCTGAAATCATCTAATAATTTTAGTTCAAGTCTATATTGGAATTTGTTTTACTATATGTCTCTTCTGTTTCATGAACCCTTATATACCACTTTAACCATTCCCAGTCAGTCTTCCTTTATCTACTTAAAATTAATTATGCCTATATTGCAAAGTACTTACCATGGTTTACTCCTCATATTCATTTTCCTGTATCTTGAGATCTCTGTTTTTAGCTATTTACTAGTATGTTAGTATCATTTCTTGATTATTTTCCCTGGTGGGCTATGGGAGTCACAGATACTCTCACATAATTCTATTAATATCAAAAATACACTCAAAGTGCTTTTTCTGTTCTCTCATTCAACAACAGTTCACACAGAAGACTTACTTAACCACGTGTGGGGGATTTCTCTATTTGGAGTTACCATCAGATCCAACAGGTTGAGGGCTTAGTCTCCAAGACTATCCCCAACTCCCCACCTCACCCCCTTCAGACAGTAGTTGCAAGTCCAGGCCTACAGAACTTTGACCAACTGGCTTCAAGTTAGGGTTCCTGTGTCCCTCTGCTTAGGTTCGATTAATTTGCTACAGCAGCTCACAGAACTCAGGGAACACTTACCTTGTGTTTATCTGTATGTTAAAAATTATATTACAGAGCATACAGATGAAGAGATACATGGGGCAGGGCGCGGGAGAAAGGATGTGGAGGCATGCTGTGTGTTCCAGCTATCCAGAAGCTTTCTGAATCTTGTCTTTTTAGATACCCAACTAGATAGACATAATTGATAACCATGTAAAAATGTAATTGGACCAGAAGGGTATGATCTAACACTAATAGACTGAGTAGAAAAACCCAGCAAGCCTGTCTGTTCAGATTCTTCTTGGCCTCTCTGTGCCACATTCCTTCCTCCAGGGTATAGGGCAGGTCCTCATCTGGAAAGAGGTCTTAGGACCCACAGTCAGAAAGGCCATGAAAGATTAGAGTCCTGCTGTAGGGTAGGTGAAAGAAGGAAAGGGGAAGGTTAGAGAGATTCTATTTTCTAAGGCCTAAAGTGCCCCAACATTATAACAAAAGACTATAGCAAGGGCTGTGGAAATTATATGCCAGGAACCATCTACAAAAACCAAAATATGATATAGATCAGAATATCACACGTCTTTCTTCCTGAAGAAAGACTAGTATTTGGGCTGAGATATAATTCTTATTTTCTAAGAGTTTAGCTTCAGTTCTGCCACCTTGAAGATTTGATTGTTGCAGTTTAATGTCCAAATCTACTCTCATTTTTTTTCCTTTGTAGGTAATTTATTCTTTGTAAATTTTTTTATTAGTGCTCAAATTTTATTGGAATTTTGTAGATGTATCTGTGTCTTTTCTTATCAGTTTAACCTGGATTTTAGTTAGCTGTTTTAGTCAGCAGACTAAATTTTTTCCTTATACAGTTTCTGGAAAATTTCTTCATTAATTATTGCCTCTCCAATCTGTTTCTCTCCTTCTTACAGAGTATTTTTTTTTTTCTGATTTGGTTCTCCAGTTTTCTTTTTTTTTTTTTTTCTTTTTCTTTCTTTTCTTTTTTTTTTTGAAGATGGAGTCTCATTCGGATTCCCAGGCTGGAGTTCAATAGCACAGTCTCAGCTCACAGCAACCTCTGCCTCCTGGGTTCAAGCAATTCTCATGCCTCAGCTTCCTATGTAGCTGGGGCTATAGGCACATGCCACTGTGCTGGGCTAATGTTTGTATTTTTTTAGTAGAGATGTTTCACCATGCTGGACAGGCTGGTCTTGAACTCCTGACCTCAGGTGATCCTCCTGCCTCAGCCTCCCAAAGTGCTGGGATTACAGGCATGAGCCATCGCACCCAGCCCCAATTTTTTATCTTTATGATTTTACCTCACATTTTTAGCTATGCTTTGCATATTACTTGATTTTCTGAGTTAACTCTCAAAAGCAACTGTACTCGGAGTTTCTCTATTGTATTTTTTAGTTGAGTAATCATGTTTTTGTTTTAACTTCATAAAGTCTTCTTGTGCTGAACTTGAATCTCCTTAAAGAGCTCTTACTTCTTTCATTAAAGTCAAAATGGATTATTACTGTTTTATTCTTACATCTCAGGACTCACTCAGCTTGGGTTATTTGTAGTAGTCCACATGGCCTCAGTCTTGGAAGTGCTGTGAAGTAGAATCATCTAATTCACAGGCCAGCGTTCTATGAAGATACCTAAAAGAAGCCTTTTGTTTCCTTGACTCTTTTATTCCTCCAGCCTCAATGGTAGGGAGGATCCACCTCACCTGTCCAGCTACTTCCGACTTTTCTGGGGTCAAACACTACAGGCAATCTCACAGAATGTTGTCATCCTCACTCCTGTGGATACACAGAGCTCTTGGAGCAAAGCTTTTCTTAAAGTTCTTTGCTTTCCTGTACTTAGCTCAGAGCTTCGTGAAGCTGATCTCCAAGTGAGAAAATCAAGTTCTACTTCCTTTCTCTTCCTTCCTTTTGGCAAGGCCAAAGACTTCAATTATATCCAGCCAGCTACCTTATGACACAGAAGCCTTTTGGGGTTATAGAGGAAGACAGCTATGTTCAGGTCACCACCTTCCCAGATTCCACCTCATCCTTGGTCAACTATTATATATTTTTATTATTTTTATAAATCAAAAATCAATAATACTTTTGCCATCTATAAAGTAGTTGAATTGTATTTATGCTGAACTTCCTTATACTTGGTCTGTATTCTTGTAAGAAAGATAGGCTTGAAAAAAAATATTGAAAAATTATTAAATCATCAATTCCTGGGAGACTAAATAGGGAGAGGATTCCTAATGAAGGAAAATCTAGACTTAGAAGTCCTAATTTTACACTAGAATAGCACCTTTGTTTTCACTATTAATTTAGAAGAAAGGCTTAGCCTTGGAGGCCAACTTTAATTTTATTGAAAAGTTTACGATTTTGTTAACTTCCTGTCTTGTTTCTCTTGCCAGGTGGCGTGGGGATGATGTGCTCATTGAGTGAACAAGGGAAACAGCTAGCTATCCAGGTGTCTAATATCCTGGGGATGGACGTGTGTGGCATTGACCTGTTGATGAAAGATGACGGCTCCTTCTGCGTCTGTGAGGCCAATGCAAATGTAGGTTTCATCGCCTTTGATAAGGCTTGTAATCTAGATGTAGCTGGTATCATAGCAGACTATGCCGCCTCCCTTCTACCCTCTGGCCGGCTCACCCGGCGTATGTCCCTGCTCTCCGTGGTGTCCACGGCCAGTGAGACTAGTGAGCCGGAGCTGGGTCCCCCAGCCAGCACTGCTGTTGACAACATGAGTGCAAGTTCCAGCTCTGTTGACAGCGACCCTGAAAGCACGGAGCGAGAGCTGCTCACCAAGCTCCCAGGGGGCCTGTTCAACATGAACCAGCTGCTAGCCAATGAAATCAAACTACTGGTGGACTGACTCCACTGGTAATTAACCAACAACACCCTTGTAAACCTTACTTTCTTTTTTTCTTTTCTATTTTTAAAACCAACTTGCAATGCTGTTCATGGAGGATGCTCAGGAAGATGAGAGAAAATTAGTAGGATTAGTTCGAGGGAGTAGGAGATAGATGAGACCTCTGCTAATAAGATGTTACTTTCATTTACAAATCCTACAAATAGAGAGGCAGAATAGGTGGGATATAGAAAAATGGTAGGCTCTCATAGTTTAAATTCTTTAAAAAAATTTGTACACTTATAGGCCATGAGGAACATATACTTTTATTTTTATGGTTCCTTGCTTTTGTTTTTGTACAAAAAATGATTTTGCTACAAATATCCAAGTAGCATAACTTCACATTGTGTTGCAAGATTTGTCATCAGTGAGGAAAACATCTGCCTAAATTACGAATTTTTGTATTATATAGCTCTGAAAATTCTGCCATTTCCTTATTAGTAGCTTTAGTTTGTAGTTTATGAAATCTTGAGGGGCTCTTTTACTGGGATTTCTTATTTTTGTGTTTTGTTTTTTCCCCCTTAATTTGGTGGGAGGGTCAAAGTGAATATAACCTAATAAAGGCTTCTTAATGACAAAATTGGCATGTTTGCATGATGAAATAGAAATGAACAGTATTGCAATGTCCGGTATACAAAATAACATTTATTCAATGTAGATAAAATTACACTAGTTTAAAATGTGCATTGACTTGTATTTGTTAGTGTTTTAGTCTTTTATGTGCTCTGTTAATGTTGCTTTTTTTTTTTTTTTAAACACATGCTAGTCTAACATTTCCTGCTCTATGCCTGCATCTTTAACAATGGCCAAAGTGAAGAAAATGCTACCTTTTTTGTTAACAAGACTTGAAATGTGTACATTTAAAGCCTTTTACGTTTTCCCTTTTTCTTTTGGTGGTTGGGCATTTAAATAAGGACAAGGAAAAATATTTTTTGGGGCAAATCAAGAGCCTATATGAGTTCTAAGTTTAAAGCTGAAGTGATTTCTAATGCCAGCATTATATATTTGCATTTTTCACATTTTAGAGGGAGTATATATGTATGTGTGTGCACGCATGCATGTGTATGTGTTTTGCTTTTTGTTTACATCAACTAATCAAAAAGGATAATTTAGAAAATGGAGCATGATGGGAAACAGAGTTTTTGACTTTAAAAAACAGATGAGTTGTTTTCATAAGTAGACTCCACTGGGGTAGAGGTATTCACCTTAAAACATAGGTTGAATGGATGCTTTTTAGGCTTTTTTGTGTATATGTATGTTGTTTGTTTTTTTCATTTTGTTTCTAAACTGTTCAGTGTATGGTTTATTCAAGGCTACATGCTTTTCTTTAATGCTTCTGGCTATGCATTTTCTCTTTTTACATACAGGAGTTGGGATTGGGGGTGAGTTGGATGTTTTTGTTTGGGGACTTATTTAGTAGTATTGAGTCTCTTATAGCCCTACTCTTAAGCCTTCAGTACTGTCCACTCTTTATATTTCTTTACTTTCAGAATTTATAAAAGCCCCCAAACTGCATATAATTTGAGCCTTTAAAACATGGGTAAAACTAATCCCACTGATGGGTTTGGATGGTATGTTAAGAAATGGAGATGCTGCAGAGCCCAACGTAATTTTTTAAACAGCAAGTTCCATCTCCCTACAAATCCTCTGAAGCTTTTACCCAAGCCCTTTCTTGCCTCTCCAGTGCTATTTTCCATCAGATGGACCTTAAGCATAATTTCTTGGACACTACTAGAGAGACTTCGAGGCAATAATAAAAGATCAGTATTAACCACCTATAACAGAGGTTTGATCATGCTTACTGTACAGTTTTTCCCCCGTTTTAAAAAGGAATGTAATAAAATTTGTTTTTTCCATAGAATTAAATAACATTAAAATTGAGTGAAAGGTTGATTGTCGATGAATAGAATAGTACCTCTCATCTGTGCAGTGTCTCATTTCACCTCAGAGAAAAGGATACATAAGAGGAATTTGTCATTTATCTTAGGATATTCTAATTGCATTTAAAACAACTTATTTTGCACTGGGTAATTGGGGGACTCATACATATATTAGTACCTCTGACTCATTAACAGAGAGAAATACTTGGTACTTCTTTCACTGAATGACCATACTGTGGAGGATGCATACTATTTGGTATAGAGAAATAAACGAGGAAGAAAGAACTGCCTAGTTAAATTATCATTCATATGTTCATGTAGAGACCATCTGGTTGCCATGTATATTATAACACATACACTTTGAATAGTTACTTATCACAGGTATGTAGATTAATATGTTTAAAAACAACCTCTTTATTCGATGAAAACTTCGACTTTGTGTTGGTGGGGTAAGGTATCAGGAAAAATGTAGTAAGCCATCTTTTATACCAAATTAACCAACTATATTATAGGAAATATGTGAAATTAGTTCATTAGTTTTATTCACTATCTGTTATACATTCACATAATATTAAAACATAGCTTTATCAACCAGTTTCTGGATTATACACTCACATGTTAGAAAAGAACAGTAGTTATCATCTTAGATTTTAAAAACATGGATATCTTCTTGAATTCCTTCAAAATTAAGGTAAAGAATAAGAACAAATCATTCTGGAAGGACCCTAAGGAAACAGCAGCAGATATTTAGGTGAAAATTAAATTTATTTTCATAATTGTTTAATAACTTTTGTATAATCTTCATTGCTATTATGAGAGATAAAATGTATTTATCAAATATGTGTAATCATGATAAAATCTGAATTGTAAAATTTTTGTATATTGTTAAAATTGTAATCCTAAATTGTACTTCAAAAATAATTATTTCTGATTGTTTTTATGTCACCCATGATGAAAACTGGACTATATATATACATCTAAACATATAAGTATGAACTATTCTATTTAAAATTTTTAATAGTTTTTTTCTTTTTTGGTGCCTATAATTTCTGCTGGCTTTTCTCCAATGAACATTGAAATCTTTCTGTATATGTTATCAATAAGAAAACTACCCTGGAACATTAGAAAAACCCAACAAGAGACTTGGCTTTCATCAAGCACATTATCAGACTTTGAGAAGATATTGAAGGCATTGACTTTGAAAATCATCTCTTTTTCTCAAGAAGAAAGCAATGGAGAAGCAAATTTGCTTCATTCAGTGAATCCCCAGTTTGGGGGTTGGGGGGCTTAGAGACATTGTAAAATCAAATCTTGTGTTATATTTTCCTCCTGGCTCACTTTTTTTGAGAAGGTTTATGGGCTATTTGGCTGGTGAGACACGATCCCCTCCTAAGAAAATGTAGGTGCTCAGACAGGTAACCTCTGCTGCTACTGTTTTTATTTGTTTGTTTGTTTAATTTTATTTAAGATTTGTTTTTGTTGTACTAGGATTTTTAAAAATGTAATATATTGCAGGATTTATAACCAGGTTCACTGACTGCTTGCTTGCTTTCTTTTTTTTCTTTTTTTTTCTTAAAAAAACAAAACAAAGTTTCATTTAAAATACATTTAGGCACCTTTGGAGCTTGGATTTTGGAATGTTTCAGTAGTGGACAGAAATCTGCTGTTGGAATCTTCTAGTCTTCCAGGTTTAATTTGAAATGTTTTTAGTTTTGTTTTGGATTTTTGTGTGGCATTTTATTTCCTTTATATCAATGCCATTTTGCCATGCTGTTTTGGGGTGGCTGCCTAACTCTAGTGAAAATTCTTTCTATATTAACGAAAGTTTGGCCTTTGAAAATCCTTAATGTTTTGCATTTTTTACATTGTTTTTAAAGAAATATTCTAACTGCTTGCACTGTTACTGTTCTTTACCAGCCTTTTCAGGAGCCAAAAAAACAAATACAAACAAACAAAAAAATACCCAGAGAAAAAACTTTCCTTCTTCCCCCTTCCTGATGATGAGTGAGAAGTATTGAGAACTTTCGGGGTCATTGCCCTTCTAAACTCCCCTTCCCCCAATAATGCAGCTGTGTAATGAATGGTAAATGCACCGGTTTGGATTCAGGCACAGCCCAGCCTGCTTGCAGGTAATTTAACTCTTTCTCCTTTCTTTCCACCACTAGGCTAACTTTCTTTTTTTTTTTAAAACTTCTCCTTCTTTATGTACTTTAAAAAGTAACCATGGGTTTGTCATAATTCTCAATTAAAAATAAATATATCTAGCAAATAATATGATTAAAGAAGAGTTTTTGGGGGTAAAGTTTGACTTGGTTACGATACACTCAGGACTTTCTTGGAATTTTGTTTAGCCATTTAGATGACTCCATTTCTTGAATATATGTCTATAATTAAATATTTCAGAGTGTGAATTTTTTGGCTTTGTTTTTGTTTTGGGTTTGTTTGTTTCTTCCATTGTGCTACTCTGGCTTAAGCTTTTTCAGGGGTTGGTGTTCCGAATACACAGTGAGCTCACAGTATAAAGACATCAATTAGGAGTTGACAGGTATGGAAAACTAGAGTTTTGAAAGGTAAAATTAGGTTCTAGGTTATATATATGGTAAAAACCCAACATAGCATTCGTTTTACCTTAGTGCTTCTCTTTCTGTGACATTATAAAAGTGAAAGGGAATAATAAGACAAAGATAATGCAAAACATTTTAGTCATCTTTTAGGAGGAATGTGATTTCAGAACTAATCATTTTGGCAGTTCTAAGATACCAGTTCTAACAAGGAGATGTGAGCAGTTTGAGAAGATCAGAAAATCATGGTTTAAACATTCAAAATTACAGGTTTGAACAGATAGGAGGACAGTTCTGAAGTACAAGATGGCTAAGCACATTAACCAAGGACATAAATTGTCAGAGATAGGACTATATAGCTTGTCCATTTTAATAGCCTTTCTGTTAGGTAGTAAACTAAACTATCCTCTCCACTGTCTTTACACCAGTCTACCCACCCTTTCTTCTTTTCTCCTATCCTTCCTAAAGTTTTAGCTCTGAGCTTTTGTTATTTTGGGGTATTATCATCTTTCTCATAGGTAGAATTTTAGTGAGAGTAATCAGGACTTTTTCAAGATATACTTCTGCATAATTTCATCCTGTGGCTTTACACGTACTATCCAAAGAGGCTGTTACGTCCAGCAAGTCACTAGTTAGTGAACGGAAGTCTTGGCTTGTAATGCTATTTCTGTAGCCGAAGGAAGACATGTGATAAGTGATTAACCTGTTCTGTGCTTCAGTTGACTCTTAGAAGGACAGTCATTACCCTTAAGGATCTTACGACAAAAATATTTATCTGTTGAATTGGAATTTACTAACAAAGGGGTCCCAGCTGCACTCATGCAAGAATTTGTGGTGTATACTGAAAAAAAAAAAAAAAAAAAAAAAAAAGGCTTATTCAGGAGAGCCTTGTTCTCTTGCTGATATGAATGACTAACACTAGAGTATACAAACTATGTGATTGTATAAGGCATGGAGAGTTTAACAGCCTCCGGTCAGCTGCCTGTTGGAATACCACTGACTTGTTAAAAATGATCTTGCGTTTAGATTTTACCATTTTCATACTCATTAGGTGAGCCTTATATAGCATATATACCTGGCTGCTATTGTGGGGTTTGGGAACATGAGGGGTGGGTGAACTGTTGTTGTTTTAGGTTTCAGTCAGACAGACATCCCTGTGCCTCAGTTCCCAGAAGCACAGCAGGCCTCTAGGAGCATCCGTGGGAACGGCGCAGTCCTGACATCACCAACTCTCCTGCTCAGGCTCATCCCATATACAGAGGTCAAAGGGTGGGGTTTGAGACTGGGGGAAGGAATGAGAAAGTAGAAGCAATGTCACTGCAGCGCCACTGTTGACTAGTCTTTGGTGCTTATGTCAGTGTTTGTTTTATTTCCTGATTTTTTTAAGTTGGCAAAACTGTACTTATTTTTATCTTGATGAAGGCAGTGGGAGGGTGGAACAAAAACAAGCCATTACTGCTATTTCTAGTTCATTACCAGAGACTGTCCCTTAATAGCTAATAAAGAATAAATTTGGAACATAGACCTAGATGACAAAAAGAATGGGAATAGAAATGAATCCCAGGATTTTAACAAACAGAAGGCATTTATGCTGTGTTAATCCCCAGTTCTACAACTGCTATTACATTTGTCATTCTGTCTCCCTTTTTCCCCTAATTCTTTTTTTTTGATGGGGTTTCACCATGTTGGTCAAGCTGGTCTTGAACTCCTGACCTCAGTTGATCTGCCTGCCTTGGCCTCCAAAGTGCTTGGATTACAGGCGTGAGCCACCATGCCCGGCCTCCCCTAATTCTTTTATGTATGTATAGTTTGAGGAAATGTGCATTTATGGTCAGTCCTTTTTAGAGGACTTAATGAATTTATTACTCTTTTGCAAAAAATATACCCACTGCTTATATGGGCATACAAATGCTACCCTATTTTAAATGTAGGTGGTGTATGTGTTCGTGTTTTAATGTATTCAGAGCCTTGGGCAATAAGCAGTCCAGAACATTGAAAACTCAAGCAGGTAAAGCACCTAACACCCTTAGTTTCTAGAATTACTTTAAAAAACTTTTATATTGCTGCATCTTCCACAGTTCCTTGGGTAGTCTCTGAACTTAAAATTTGTAGGAGTTGTAGACTACCTACTTCAAATTTTAAGTTATGGTATTTATTCATAGATTGTAGGAGTAGGTAAAGAAGGAAACAGAAAGAAAATGGCTTCTTGAGATGGCAACTGCTGAGTGGCTAAATCTTTCCACTTCCTTTTTACTTTTTTTGTAAATTTTCCTAGCTTAGCATGAGCATTAGTCATACAGTGTTTGATTTTTCTGTGATTGGGATTTTTGTTTTTGATTTTTGGAGGGAAGGTCTTGGAGAAACATTAAAAAGTTGTTGTATATGCAAAAATAGAAAATGTTAAACAAAATAATTTTTTCTATTTAAATAGTAAGCAATAATTTTTTCTATATACCCTTCTGCTGCAGCAGAGAATTAAACTGGTAGGTGGCAGCAGAGGAAGGAATTCTTCAGATTGATGGCTACTGGCTTAAAATCTGCATAGGAGAAGAGATAGAGCATGACATACCAACTGAAGCAAGGGGGGCAAAAATGGAAGCAGGACTAAGATTCCTGGATTTTGACTCTAAATGGTAAGTTATCTTTAACTAATCGTGTGTTTTTAGTCTGATAGCAATGTTATATGATTATGTACAACAGCGTGTAATCATAAATGCCTGTAGGTTCTTGCCTGAGGTTGAATTTAACCTCACTGGTATACTCTCATTCTTTACTTTGAATAATAACTAATAGTATGTAAGATTAGGATTTTCTCCACAGTATGTTGGTGTATGTGACCTTTAATTATGGCAAAATTATACTGACAGTAAGTCTGATTTTTTTTAATTATAAGAGAAAATACGCATTGTTAATCATTTTATAAAAATAAAAGTTTCTGGCCAGGCACCGTGGCTCACGCCTGTAATCCTAGCACTTTGGCAGGTGGAGGTGGGTGGATCTCCTGAGGTCAGGAGTTCAAAACCAGCCTGGCCAACATGGCGAAACCCCATCTCTACTAAAAATACAAAGATTAGCCGGGCATGGTGGTGGACACCTGTAATCCCAGCTTCTCAGGAGGCTGAGGCAGGAGAACATCTTGATCCCAGGAGACAGAAGTTGCAGTGAGCCAAGATCGTGTCACTGCACTTTAGCCTGGGTGACAAGAGAAAAACTCCATCTCAAAGTAAATAAAATAAAAAAATAAAAGACTCTTCCCTTTTTAGTGGGAGCTTTGGGAGATAACAAAAGAATATAATTGGAAAAAAATTATTGGGGTTGGAGTGATCTCTTCCAACTGGCTGTCTCTAAATCAAGACTCATTTCCTTGTCACTGTGCCATGTTCCACTCTGCATCAGTTCCACCCTGCCCGTTTACCTTTCTCTCTTGATTATCTGGCTGGACTTTTCCCATTCCTCTATCTCTCCCTGTCTTTGTGCTTCTCCCTTACCCAAGGCTATTTGTAAGCTTCTTTCTCTCACATTCAGTTCTGAATTTTAATTATCCAGTGTTGCAATTTTTCATCTCTGCCTGCCTGTTTTTCTTAAGAGAGTGTGTATGTCTGTCTTTTCCTCTCTCCCTCTCTCCCCGCTTTTCATTTGCATTGTTTATTAGAATTTGACTAGACTGAATAGAAAAAATTAAATGATACTTGGAAGTTCTCTAGAATTAAAGAATGTAAATTGCAATTAAATTTATAATAAGATGCAGACCTGTTTATTCTCTCAGCTACTTGTTTATTTTAACTATAGTATCTATTGTTTCTGGCAACCAAGCTGTGTAAGATCATTTGGACAGAAATGAAAGGCATATGGTTCATATTCTTTTTTTTTTTTTTTTTTTTTTTTTTGTTAAGACAGGGTCTTACTCTGTCAACCAAGCTGGATAGAGTGCAGTGGCATGATGTCAGTTCACTGCAACCTCCACCTCCTGCATTCAAGCGATTCTTGTGCCTCGGCCTCCTGAGTAGCTAGGATTACAGGTGCGTACCACCACACCTGACTAATTTTTTCCTTTTTTGTCATTTTAGTGGAGATGGGGTTTTGCCACATTGGCCAGGCTGGTCTTGAACTTCTGGCCTCAAGTGATCCACCTACCTCAGCCTCCCAAAGTGATGGGATTACAGGCATGAGCCACCACCTCTGGCTTATTTTGACAACTTTTAACTTCAAGTTGACCCTTGATTTTTTTAAAGTCTCTAATGAAATCAGAAAATGAGCAGAGCAGTCAGTATTTTTAGAGACCTTCATATTAGAGAGTTTCAGGTTTTAGTCTTACACCAGTTACAGTTTAACCCTCATTTATAAATCTGTTTTTAGGGCATATATGTGACCATCT
This sequence comes from Cacajao melanocephalus, assembly GCA_963573385.1. Taxonomy (NCBI): domain Eukaryota; kingdom Metazoa; phylum Chordata; class Mammalia; order Primates; family Pitheciidae; genus Cacajao; species Cacajao melanocephalus. The sequence goes on along the minus strand of CAUYLG010048090.1, from coordinate 45,724 downwards.
TAAAAGGGTTTTTATTCTAGTAAAGTAGCACACAGATAATTGTTTTCAACGTTTAAAGATGGTAAAAACAGTATATCTAGAGCAAGAAATTATTAAAGAAGGGGAGTTCTGACTCCTGTTAATATCTATAACAACAGAATGGGCTACCAACCTGCAAAGCCCTGCCATATAAGTTAGCGTAATCTGGAAAGTTTAGTCATCTGATATAATCTTGAATTTGTACATAAGGAAACCAAAGTCCAGAGAAGTTGGTGACTTGCCCAAGATAATTGAGCCAGGCCTAGGATTCACGTCTCCTAATTGTCAGTCCAGTGCTCTTTGCATTGTATACCATACATCCTCAAAATCTGTAGTTACTGAACCATGTGCTCTGCAGTGAGAGCTGCAGTGTCACAAAGAAAGTTGTATTTGTGCTTGTGGTTATCTAAGATAAGATGGGGAGTCTATTTAAATAAAGGATATTAAGGCAAGTTGTAGATGGCCGTTTTAGATGGTTTGTATGCAGAATTGTTTACCTGTTTTGCATGTACATTTGTCGTATACAGTAAACATGTAATTATGAGTACATCATAATTAAGGGTTTGACACTGAAAAGGTATCCCTTGCTGAATTAAAAAACATGATTCAAAAAGGCCTTTGTTTTTCCTTTAACTTCTGGTCAAGGGAGAAGAGGAGTGGATTCCTTATATCTAGTATACCATTAATCCTCACCTACCTTCCATTTCTATTCTGGAATATGAATCAATCTACAAGAAAGATAATCTTTTTATTCTGAAACTGCTGTTCCTTGCAGATTTTGAGGCTAGCAGTGGGTAAGTGGATCATTAAATAAGATGATTGTGTTTACTTGTAATAACAGGATGTATAGTAACATGATGCTAGAATAACTGATATATTGTCTAAATGTGCAGTTTTCTTTTTCTTAACCATGTAAAAAGAGGAGCCCTTTATTTTTAAAAATGGGCTGAATGCTGAAAAACATCATGCATATTAGTTTGGAACATAAGAACACACTGCCTCTGTTAATGGTTAGTGTCTAAATTTTTAAAAATACTTTTATCTTAATCTTGATTAGTGGCCAGGCATGGCAGCTCACGCCTGTTATCCCAGCACTTTGGGAGGCTGCGGTGGGCAGATCACTTGAGGCCAGAAGTTCAAGATCACCTTGGCCAACATGTCAAAACCTTGACTCTACTAAAAATACAAAAATTAGCTGGGCACAGTGATGTGTGCCTGTGATCCCAGCTACTCTGCAGGCTGGAACAGGAGAATCATTTGAGCTCAGGAAGCAGAGGTTGCAGTGAGCCAGGTTCACGCCACTGTACTCGAGCCTAAGTGACAGAACAGTCATTTTGGTTAACATATAGAAATGTTAATGTTTTAGGACTGAAAGAAAGTGATAAACTTGAGTTTTAATCTGAACCAAAAATTGTTTCTTCTGTAACTTACTGTAAAGTTAACCTAGAACACGAGAGAGCATTTAACTTGAATTTTGTTTGTCTGGACATATTGGCACAATAATTTTATTTTGTGTGTTCTACAAGAAATTTTTTTCTCTTGGTACAGTTTTTCTCTTGGTACAGTTTTTCTGACTAAAATGAAGCACAATTGTCTGTATTATAGGATTGCTAAGGAGTAATAGTACAGAGACATCTTCGTGATTATATTTTTTTAAGTTACAAATATTCAGTGTCTGAAATTGGGTTGATTTTTTTTTTTAACATGTTATTTCTTTAGTGCAGTTTAAATCAATCGCTGGGAGGCTGGGCATTGTGGCTCTTATCTGTAATCCCAGCATTTTGGGAGGATAGGTAACAAAGCGAGAGACCCTGTCTTTACCAAAAAAAAAAAAAAAAAAAACCTAAGGTGTCTAAAATAAGTCACAAAACTTGCAGATTAAAAAAAGGAAAAACTTTTTGGCTGTTTTGGTGTCAGCATCTTAATGAAGTAGAAAACATTACAGACCTATAAATTAACTTATGACTGCTCACTCACTAGAGAGAACAATTTCCAGGGAGTGAGTTTTTCCTGAAGGAGAGTGAAATAAATTTGGGAAATAAGGTTGCTCTTGTAAAACAGTAATAGGTTTAGCTTTTATTTTCTAATGGTAAGAACATTAAATGTCAAAGTCAGAATGAGAGAATACCTTTGTTAGCTGAGCTCACCAAGACAAATTCTTTGATAATACAAAGCTGGTTGTGGATTTTGGTAGTCTAATCAATTTAGAATGTTTTATTGTCATCTTAGTTGATTTTCTGTCTTTATTTTCTTTTTGTTTTATCCAGGTTATAGAGATTTTTAAAATCTATGATTTAAGTAAGTTGTATGTGTTTTTCCCCCCTAGGTTCTTTTGAAGTAACCAGGATCTTTTTTGCTTACCCTCACTAACAGAATGGATGAAGATAGATTTGACTGTGTGCTTTTTCAAATGGAGAATATGAATATACAGAACAAGAAAGCAATAACTCTAATCTGCTTGATTCAATCAGTTTTCTAAAATAAAGATACCATGCACTGCAAATAAAATAGCATGCAGTGTGACATGTTCTTTTGGCAGCTGTTTCTCTATACTCCATTATTCTATATCAGTTCACTTTGGTCCAGATATCGACTTGACAGACACAATGGAGGTATGGGCATTTTGAGACTCTGTCTCCAAAAAAAAAAAAAAAAAATTAACGTGCTGGGCATGGTGGCCTACACCTGTAATCCAGCACTTTGGGAAGCCCAGGTGAGTAGACCACTTGAGGTCAAGAGTTCGAGACCAGCCTGACCAACATGGTGAAACTCCATCTCTACTAAAAATTATGTATATATACAAAAATAAGCTAGGTGTGGTGGTGCATAATACCAGATAGGAGGCTGAAGCAGGAGAATCGCTTGAAAAACCTTAGTTGGGCATGGTGGCTCATGGCTGTAATGTCAACACTGGGAGGCTGAGGTGGGTGGCTCACTTGAGCCCAGGAGTTCAAGACCAGCCTGGGCAACGTGGTAAAATCCGGTCTCTACCAAAAATGCAAAAATTAGCCCAGCATGGTGGTGGACACTTGTGGTCCCAGCTACTTGGGAGGCTGAGGTGACAGGATCACCTGAGCCCAGGAAGTCGACGCTGCAGTGAGCCATGATCATGCCATTGCACTCTACCCTGGGTAACAGAGTAAGACCCTATCTGAAAAAAAAAAACAAAAACAAAAAACTCAGTTATTCTCTTTAACAAATTTATCGTTAAAGCATGCATGGTAGTGTCACTTTGGATCCTCCAAAAGGCAGACACCAAGATGGTGTCAGATAGGCTAGAAACATATTGAGGGAAATGCCTATAGAGATACAAGAGAGAGGGACCAGTGGATAGGGAAGCCTTCAGAATGCAATGTGTGTCTGACACCTGTGATGAAGACAAGAGAGAACTCAAACCTCAGCTGCTCTGAGAGTGCCAGCCTGATGAGGAAACTCAGAGCAGATGACCTTATTACAGTAGTCCTGGATTGGGCAGAAATGATCTGACTGCTAGTCTGGAGCAGCCTGGGGAGAACACATGGTTTTCATGTGAATGCTGCAACAGATCAGGAGGACTGGCAGCTGGAGACTGGCAGCCAGGTTTGTTACTTGCATCCAGTTTTGAGACCTCAGTGGCACAACTCCATGGTAACTTCATTACACTCCTTAACACTGCACAGATCCACTCTACACCTTTGGGTAGAGTAGATGACAAAGTACAATTACGCCTTCCCAGCAGTCCCCCAAAGTCTTAACTAATTCCAGCATTCACTCAAAAGTTCCAAGTTACAAATCCAAATTCTTGTGGAAATGAGTTCCTTCTACCTATGAGCCTGTAAATTTGAAACAAGTTATTTACTTTGAAGACACAATGGGGGTATGGGCATTGGGTTAACATTTTTATTCCAAATGGCAGAAACAGGCCAAAAGAAAGGAGTTACAGAGCCCATGCAAGTTCAAAACCTAGCAGGGCGGTTATTAAATCTTAGACTCCATATTCCATATCCAGGGCACACTGCTGCAAGGGGTGGACTCCCAAGGCCTTAGGCAGCTCTACGCCTGTGTCTTTGCAGGGTCCACCCCTCTCAGGTGCTCTCAGGTTGTTGAGTGCCTGTGGCCTTTTCAGGCTCAGGGTGCGAGCTGCAGGTGCATCTATAAATCTGAAGAATGGTGGCCCACAGTGCCCCAGAAGGGACTCCATGTGGGGCCTCCAATCCCACATTTCCCCTCCGCACTGCACTAGTAGAGGTTCTTATGTGGGCCCCACTGCTGCAGCAGGTTTCTGCTTGAACACCCAGGCTTTCCTATGTATCCGCTGAAATCTAGGCAGAGGCTGTCAAGAACCCACCACTCTTGCACTCTTTGTACCTGCAGGCTAAACACCACATGGAAGCCATTTACAACTTGTATTCTCCAAAGTGGTAGCTTAAGCTTTACTTGTGCCCCTTTGAACCCTGGCTGGAGCTGGAGCTGCCAAGATGTAGGGAGCAGTGTCCCAAGGCTGTGCAGGGCAGTGGGGCTCTGGGCCTGGCCCATGAAACCATTCTTCCCTCCTATGTCTCAGGGCCTGTGATAGGAGGGGCTGCTGCATAGGTCTTTGAAATGTGTTCAAGGCTTTTTTCTCATTGTCTTGACTGTTAACACTGGCTCCTTTTTAGTTAGGCAAATGTCTCTAGCAAGTGGTTGCTCCACAGCCTGCTTGGATTCCTCTTTTGAGAAAGCTTTTTCTTTCTTTGACACATGGGCAGGCTACAAAGTTTCCAAACTTTCGTGCTTTGCTTCCCTTTTAAATATAAGCTCCAGAGCCAGGCGCAGTGGCTCACGCCTATAATCCCAGCACTTTGGGAGGCTGAGGTAGGTGGATCATCTGAGGTCAGGAGTTTGAGACCAGCCTGACCAACATGGTGAAACCCCGTATCTACTAAAAAAAAAAAATACAAAAATTGGCTAGACATGGTGGCAGTCACCTGTAATCCCAGCTACTCAGGAGGCTGAGGCAGGAGAATCACTAGAACCCAGGAGGCGGAGGTTGCAGCGAGCTGAGATTGCGCCACTGTACTCCAGCCTGGGGGACAGAGCAAAACTCTGTTTAAAAAAAAAAAAAATCATACATATATATGTACAAGCTCTAACTTTTTTTCTCATTTCCATCTGAGACTCAGCAGCCTAGATCTCGCTGTCCATATCACTATCAGCATTTTGGTCACAACCATTTAACCAGTCTCTAAGAAGTTTCAAACCTTTCCTCAACTTCCTGTCTTTTTCTGAGCCTTCCAAACTCTTTCAACCTCTGCCTGTTACCCAGTTCTAAAGTCACTTCCACATTTTCAGGCATCTTTATGGTAATTCCACACTCCTGGTGCCAATTTTTTTTTAGATTGCTATACAGAAATATCTGAGACTGGGTAATTTATAAGGAAAGAGGTTTAATTGGCTGGTGGTTCTGCAGGCTGTACAGGAAGCATAGCAGCATGTGCTTCTGGTGAGACCTCAGCAAACTTCCAATCATCACAGAAGACAAAGGGGAAGGAGGCACATCACATGGTGAAAGCAGTACCAAGGTCGGGGGCAGATGCTACGCACTTTTAAATGACTAGATCTCAAGAGAACTCAAAAGACAGCACCATACCATGAGGGATCCGCCCCCATGATCCAAACACCTCTGGCCAGGCCCCATGTTCAGCACTGGAAATTAGAATTCAACATGAGATTTGGGTGGGGACAAATATGCAAACTATAACAGCCTATAATTCACATTTTATCATCAATGGAGCAAGCATTATTCTTGGGGCAAAACTAAGTAAATCTTGTCTGTCCCACGTGGATGCAAACATTTCTAGTCTTTTTCCTGAGACAGATGGGGAAAAATGCGTTTACTAAATCAGTGACTGTGTTGTGTACCTCAGACTTAGTACTCCTTCCTACTGCATGCAGTCATTCATTGGGAGTAAACCAGAAAGTGGCCTCAGTGTGAGAACTGAGGTGGATCCAAACATGGCGGCTGGTCAGGCACGGTGGCTCACACCTGTAATCCAGCACTTTGGGAGGCCAAGGCAGACAGATCACTTGATGTCAGGAGTTTGAAACCAGCCTGGCCAACATGGTGAGACCCTATCTATACTAAAAACACAAAAAGTTAGCTGGGCATGGCCAGGCACAGTGGCTCATGCCTATAATCCCAGCACTTTGGGAGTTGGAGGCAGGCAGATCACCTGACATCGGGAGTTCGAGACCAGCCTAGCCAACATAGTGAAACCCTGTCTCTGTTAAAAATACAAAAATTAGCTGGGTGTGGTGGCTTGCACCTATAGTCCCAGCTACTCTGGAGGCTGAGGCAGGAGAATCACTTGAACCCAGGAGATGGAGGTTGCAGTGAGCCGAGATCATGCCACTGCACTTCAGCCTGGGCAACAGCGAGATTCTGTCTCACACACACAAAAAATTAGCCAGACATGGTTGTGTGCACCTGTAAGCCCAGCTACTCGGGAGGCTCAGGCAGGAGAATTGCTTGAACCTGGGAGATGGAGGTTGCAGTGAGCTGAGATTGTGCCACTACACTCCAGCCTGGGCGACAGAACGAGGCTCCATTACCCGCCCCACCCCCTGAATAAAAACAGCAGCTGGAGACTGACCAGGAAACTACATTTTTCATAGAGGCCTGCCTGCTTTCCTTTCTGTCTTCCTTTCTTCCCTCTCTTTCTCTGACAAGATTTAAAAAATAATTTTCATTATGTATGCATTAACATTGCTTTATTGTGGCAGGAACACTTAACATGAGTTCTACTCAACAGATTTTTAGGTGCACAATGCAGTATTGTCATCTACAGGCACAGTATTGTACAGCAGAGCTCTAGAATTCATCTGGCATAATTGAAATGTTACATCCATTGATTAACAACTTCCCATTCCCTGCAATCAGCATTCTGCTCTCTGCTTCTATAAGTCTGATTATTTTAGATAACTCATATAAGTGGAGTCATGGAGTACTTATCCTTCTGGGACTGGCTTATTTGCTTAGCATAATGTCCTCGAGTTTATTACGTTGTTGCATATTTCAGGATTTCCTTTTTTAAAGCTGAATAATATTCCATTGTGTGTATATACATTTTTTAATCCATTCATTGGTCAATAGACTTTAGGTTGTTTCCAATTCTTGGCTAAGAATAGTGCTGCAAAGGAACATGGGAGTGCAGCTATCTAAGATCCTTATTTCAAGTTTTATTTTATTTTTTTATAAATACCCAGAGTGGGATTGCTGAATCATATGGTAGTTGTATTTTCGGAGCAACTTCCATACTGCACCGTTTTACAGCAGATTTTCTTTCTCTTCTTTCTTTCTTCTTTCTTTCTTTTTTTTTTTTTTTTGAGACAGAGTCTTACTCTGTCTCCCAGGCTAGAGCACAGTGGCATGATCTCAGTTCACTGTAACCTCTGCCTACCGGGTTCAAGCGATTCTCCTGCCTCAGCCTCCCGAGTAGCTGGGACTACAGACACCCACCTCCACACCTGGCTAATTTTTGTATTTTTAGCAAAGACAAGGTTTCATCACATTGGCCAGGCTGGTCTTGAACTCCTGACCTTGTGAGGTTGCAGTGAGCTGAGATCGCTCCACTACACTCCAGCCTGAGCAACAGAGCAAGACTCCATCTCAAAATAATAATAATAATAATAATAATAATAACAATAATAATGCCTTAGGACGGGCGCAGTGACTCACGTCTATAATCCCAGCACTTTGGGAGGCTGAGGCGGGCAGATCACCTGAGGTCAGGAGTTCAAGACCAGCCTGGCCAACATGGTGAAACCTGGTCTCTTCTGAAAATACAAAAATTAGCTGGGCATGGTGGTGGGCGCCTGTAATCCCAGCTACTCAGGAGGATGAGGCAGGAGAATTGCTTGAACCCAAAGAGGTTGCAGTGAGCCATGATCATGCCACTGCACTCCAGCCTGGGCAATAGAGCAAGACTCCATCTCAAAAAAACCACAAAACGTAAAATAGGCTGGGTGTGGTGGCTCTGCCTGTAATCCTAGCACTCTGGGAGGCTGAGACAGGTGGATCACCTGAGGTTGGGAGTTCAAGACCAGCATGACCAACATGGTGAAACCCCCATCTTTAAAAAAAAAAAATATATATATATATAAAATAATGCCTTGCTTTTACAAACAAGTAAAAGTTATAGATTGACCTAAATAACACTAGATCTAGTGAAGGATAGTTGCACCATCATAGGGATGTAGTAGGATTAAAGAATTGCTAAATCTAATTAACATCTAGGGACTATAACATACCAAGAAGAAAAGTGATTTGTGCCACCAGTTCAATAAAAATCAATTGAATATTTGAACACAAACTTGGGGAAGGTAATCAAAATCCATTTTTGGTATAATTAGAATATGAGATCATAACGAAAGCATAAAGCCTGCCAATTCAATATTTCCAAAGCAATTTTTATTTTACTGTATTTCTAAACCTACAAGAAAACCCATTTAAGTGAAAATACATACCAAGATCAGCCAGTCAAAAACAATATGTATTTATTGGGCACAGATCATAAATATTTATATATTCAGTGTAAGTGTAAGCAGAGGAATTCTAGATCACTTTATGTAAAGCATCTCTGCCAGAGAGCATGAAATATAATGGTCCTAATCTGGGTTGAACAGACCTAACTCTTGATAACGTAAACATATTATCCCCAGAGCAGATCTATGCAGATTTCCCAGGTAAGGAGGTTTGCCATGAAGTCCCACACTAAGTAAGGCCGATCAAGTCTATTACTTGCCCAATAGTCTTTAGTAACCCTAGGCTAATCATTTGACATTTGATAGTAAGCAAAGTCCAGGTAGAATTTATTCTAAATTTCAACTTTGCCACATCCTAGTTCTGTAACAGTGGGCAAATTAACCTCTCTGTACGCCAATTTTTGTATCTGCAAAAGAAATCAATGATAGATTTTTCTTTAAGAGAGTTAAATAATCCTAGTAGTATGTGAAACATAACATAACTGGTATTAAATAAATGGCTCTCCTAGAATTTCCCTCCTTTGTACTGAAGGACCATAACTATAAGTGACAATCTTTTTTTTTTTTTTTTCGAGGCACAGTTTTGCTCTTGTTGCCCAAGCTGGAGTGCAATGGCACAATCTCGGCTCACTGCAACCTCTGCCTCCCGGGTTCAAGCGATTCTCCTGCCTCAGCCTTCTGAGTAGCTGAGATTACAGGCGCCCACCACCATGCCCAGCTAATTTTTGTTTGTAGAGACAGGGTTTTACCACGTTGGCCAGTCTGGTCTCAAACTCCTGACCTCAGATGATCTGCCTGCGTTGGCCTCCCAAAGTGCTGGGATTACAGGATGAGTCATGGTACCTGGCTCTACAATCTGTCAGAGAGAAGGAAAAAATACTTATGAACAATTTAAAAACAAATTTGCAAGATAGTATAAAATTAGGTGTCAACCTGAGTGGTAATAAAAGTATTATAGAAATTCAGGGGCTGGCTGGGCGCGGTGGCTCACACCTGTAATCCCAGCAGTTTTGGAGGCTGAGGCGGGAGGATCAATGAGGTCAGGAGTTCAAGACCGCCTGGCACATGCCTGTAGTTCCAGCTACATGGGAGGGTGAGGCAGGAGAATCGCTTGAATCCAGGAGGCAGAGGAAGCAGTGAGCCGAGATTGTGTCACTGCACTCCAGCCTGGGCAAGAGTGAGACTCCATCTTGGGTTGGGAGTGGGAATAAATTCATGGGCTTTGCAGATGCTGCCACCGCCAGGAGCCCCGTACTATCAGCCATGGTTAACCCCACTGTGTTCTTAGACATCACTGTTGACAGCGAGCCCTTGGGCCACACCTCCTTTGAGCTGTTTGCAGACAACTTTCCAAAGACAGCAGAAAACTTTCGTGCTCTGAGCACTGGAAAGAAAGAATTTGGTTGTAAGGATTCTTGCTGTCACAGAATTATTCCAGGGTTTATATGTCAGGGTAGTGATTTCATATGCCATAATGGCACTGGTGGCAAGTCCATCTACAGGGAGAAATTTGATGACAAGAACTTCATCCTGAAGCATACAGGTCCTGGCATCTTGTCCATGGCAAATGCTGGACCCAACACAAACAGTTTCCGGTTTTTCATCTGCACTGCCAAGACGGAGTGGTTGGATGGCAAGCATGTGGTCTTTGGCAAGGTTAAAGAAGGCATAAGTATTGAGGAGGCCATGGAGCGCTCTGGGTCCAGAAATGCCAATATCAGCAAGAAGATCACCATTGACTGTGGACAACTCTAATTAAAGTTTGACTTGTTTTATCTTAACCACCAGATCATTCCTTCTGTAGCTCAGGAGAGTGCCCCATCCACCCCGTCTGCTCGCAGTATCCTAGAATCTTTGTGCTCTCGCTGCAGTTCTCTTTGAGTTCCATGTGCTCCTTATTCCTTTCCATGCCTAACTGGATTGCAGAGTTAAGTGTATGACTATGAAATAAAAAATAATAAAACAAAAAAAAATTCAGGGGAAAAGATTGGTATATCTTTAGCAGAATATAGCAAAACCTAAAAAGGAGCACAGGACTTAGATCAGATCTACAACAATAATATATGATTATGTCAGTATTGAGTTACGCGGTTTCCTATGCTTTCACACACATTTTCAAGTAGCCTTCAAAAGAACCCTGCATTATATGAAATTGGTGTTTTTGGTATTTTCAGAAGAACACAGGTTATTTGTCTTGCTAAAAATGTACAGTGCTGCAAAGCAGAACCTGTGTCTGTGTATCCTGATTTCTAGAGAAGAAAAAGAACATTTTGCTGAAAAAGCCACTATGATCAAAGAAGCATATGTGTTTAGGAAAATCATAAGGGTTTCCATTTATCTAGAACAGAGTGAGAGCAGAAAATAAGGTTGAATAGGCCTCCTATGTGTCAGGAACTACATTCTCGTGGGACAATAGACAATTTGCAGAGTGAATAATTCTCCATCCTTTTCTTAGCTTGAAGAGAATATGGTTCCTTATAACTAAATGAACTGGTAAGAAAAGGAAAGAGGAATGATATTTTGCAGGAAGGCTTATATAGGTTGGGGACTAAGCTCTGATTTTTTTTTTTTTTTTTTGAGATGGAGTCTCACTCTGTTGCCAGGCTGGAGTGCAGTGATGCGATCTCAGCTCACTGCAACATCTGCCTCCCGGGTTCAAGCAATTCTCCCACCTGAGCCTCCCGAGTAGCTGGGACTACAAGCGTGCACCACCATGCTCAGCTAATTTTTGTATTTTTAGTAGAGACAGGGTTTGACCATGTTGGCCAGGATGGTCTTGAACTCCTGACCTCAAGTGATCCGCCTGCCCCGGCCTCCCAGAGTGCTGGTATTATAGGTGTGAGCCACCACACCTGGGCCAAAACAAGTATTTCTTAACTGTATTTGATTGATGTCTCCTGCCTCCCTAAAATATATAAAACCAAGCTGTACCCCAGCCACCTTGGGCACATGTTCTCAGGACCTCCTGAGGGCTGTGTCATAGGCCATGGTCACTCATATTTGTCTCAGAATAAATCTTTTCAAATATTTTACAGAGTTTGACTCTTTTCATCAACAAGCGTAAAAAAAAAAAAAAAAAAAAGAAATTTTTTCAGATTTCTAACTAGGGAAACTATCGAATATGGTGTTCCCCAGGGCTGGCCCAGCAAAGTACCACAAACTGGGTAGCTTAAAAGAACGGAAATTCATTCTCTCAAAGTTCTAGAAGCCAGAAATCCACAATCAAGGTGTTGGCAGGGTCGTGCTCCCTCTGAAGCCTCCAGGGAAGAATCCTTCCTTGCCCCCTCCTCCTCCCGCCCCGGCCCCTCTTCATCTCCCCACCCCCTGCCAATCTCTAGCTGCATCATTTCACTTTCTGCCTCTGTCATTACTTGGTCTTCCCCATGTGCCTGTGTCTTCACATGGCCTTCTTAGAAACACCCCAGTCATTGGATTTAGGGCCCGCCCTGATCCAGTATGACCTCATTTTAACAAATTACACCTGCGATAAGCCACCATTCTACAGCTGCACCCCACGACTTCAACCCCCGCTGGTTCCCTTTCTGCTCCTCCCGCTCACTCAGGCCACGTCCCAGAGCGGCGTGATTTCCAGCCTATGATAGCACCATGCAGGAGGCACCCTACACCAGGAGGTACCAGGATCATCTACCACTGAAAGTTCCTGCTGCAGTGCAAGAACTGGCCCATTGCCTGTGTAGCAGGAAGAACCGTGAACAAAGCCACTCAGACACCGGAGAGAGGAAGGAAGAGACCTTTAATCGGCTGTGGAGTCTCGGTAGACTTACGTCTCAAGTACCGAGCTCCTGGAGGAACAGTTCCTTTCCCTTTTTATAGGCTTACAACTCTAAAGGAGAAACTGAGGCAGAACTGTGTCATTGCCTATAGGCTAGGCATATGACCTCACAGTCTTTGGCTTCATTGATTTGCTGGTTCATATTTGACGCATGTGGGAAGGGCAAGGGGTAGGCTTATAGGGGCTGGACAAAGGCAGTAACTTGCCAGTGGACATAGGTATTTCCAGGAAGGGGTCTGGGTTGTGTAAGCGTGCAGGACGTGACTCAGTGCCGGGCTCTGGCCGGCAGGGATAACATTCTTTGCAACATTTTCAAGGTTTATAGAAAACATATGTACTAGTTATCAAGAGGAGAGTTACTTTCCCAGCCTCTGGGCCTCATTGTGGCCTGGCCAGTGGTGTCAGCAAGTCGTCTGACCACTGGTCTCAGTTCCTTGGTATTTTATCTCTTTTACCCTCCCTTCCATCTGGAGGGTGCAAGGCTGAGGAATGGCGGGGGGGCCTCCTCTCATTCCCTACTTCGAGACTCTCACTGCTACTTTTTAGTGGGAGTTCTAACTCTCTCACCTTCGGTCTTGCTGTCTGGGTCTTTTGGTGAGACCAATTGGTAGTGGCTCATATAGTAAGCCTGTGCCAAAGTGTTTTCCTGAACCATGGTAGTAATAAACCCTCTGACCACTTGGAGAAGTAGAGGCATTAGGCAAGTGAGTTATATACACACTCCTATCACCACTAACACCCCTATGATGATGGTTTTGAATCCTCCTATGGCAGGGAACCAGTTTCCAAACATTGACCCAGGATTAAATCCATGCCAGACTTGTAGAGGTCCATGTGCCAGCTTTGCCATGTCTCTTACAATGTTTTCAGCCGCCTGACCCTAGTCATCTATTTGTAGGCAACAGCTGATTAGGTTGAACTTCCCACATACTCCTCCTTCGGCTGCCAACAGGTAACCAAGGGCCAATCTATTCTGGTAGATGGCATTTCTCTTCTGGGTTTCCTGTTGGGCCAGGACAGCTTCAGTGCCTGGCCAGACTTATTAGTTAATATTTCCAGGACGGTTTGTAACCAAATGATTTTATTGAGCATGTAATGGGGTACGATACCCCCATGAGCCATCATGTGCCCATGTGACAGGGCCGTAATATTGAATTATTCTCTCAGGAGGCCATTCATTATCCTTCAAGTTACCTATGACCAGGCTGTGCCTGTTCCTAGAGGTATAGACAGGAAATCCCAGTAACTCTCTAGTCTTCACGGGTGGCAAGAAGCAGCAGCATTTGACAATGCCAATAACACAGCTACCTGTTCGCTGACTTGGTGGTTTGGTGTGGGTCCCGTGTCCACATATCCAGTATAAGCTAGGAGGGGCTACCCAGTCCTGGCTGAGCTCTGGGTGGGTCCAGGCAGCCTGTAAGATAAGAAACTTCCGGAAAGGGTTGGTTTCAGTTCGATTTAGACTCCACCAAGTAGTTGTTGCACTTGTCCTATTGTACAGTTTCTGCCCCAGGCAGTGCAGCTTTCCCACTGGAACTGTCATGCCTCTTCCTACCCTGGCTAGGCAGTACTGTCCAGTAATAGACGTTTTTAGGACCCAAAAGTTGCTACTCTGTGCTCATCGTCCAAACGTTATTTCAGGGACATGATCGGTGGGCACAAGTTCTCGTGCCTCCCAGGGCCACCAATCCCCCATTGTGGTTCCCCCCTACCCGACACATAACAGGAGGTTACGTTTAGAGACTCAGCTCCATGTTCACCCAGCTGGAAGACCAGGTTCTTTGTACTTTTAGGAATTGTGGGAATGGGCTGCTCTAGCTCATCATAGAAGGTTTGGTAAACGCTGGTTGGGCTAAGTAGAATACTAATTTTCCCGTTATCACTATAACACCCTAGGGATCCATGCCTTTCCCATCGATCCCCAGTGTTACTGCCATTCCCCGATTTCACATAAGGTCTTCTGGGTTTCTTATGAGGAGAGTTGTAAGATTACAATTTCCAGAGGTACAGTTCGTTGGCGCTTTTCCCCTAACTAAGCAGACATCAGGTTTTGAGGTCCTGGATCAACATGTTGGAGACCATGTAGTCCACTTGACACAAGTCCAAAGTGTGCATGTATCATCACAATGGTAACTAAAGGTACAGAGAAACTTGTGATTTTGCTGGTAGGTTCTCTCCCGTTCAAGTGAACCACACTCACTGCAGGGGCCTCCTCTCCCCATTTTGGCCTTAATAGCTCCACATGCATCAACACTGAGGGAAATTTCGTGGGTTTTGTTCATGAGTTCTAACACTAGCCAGTAGGTGTCCTCCTTCCCAGCCCCAGTTATCAAATCCTCCTAGGTGCGTCCCTGCTTTTATAGTGAACTCATAGTGCTTAGGAGGTTCAGAGGGATTATAGCAGACACCAGGTTGCCCATTTCCTGGGCTGCACGCCTTATACTGAGTAGCATTATCTATACATGTTCCCTTAAGGATTCCTTTACATTCATAGTAGCTATAAAACAGCAAGACAGTAGTAATTTCTTTGTTCTGTCCTGGTAACTTGATGTACATATTGGGAACAGCCCTCAGGCTGGGGGTTTACATCCACCAAGGCAGTCAGGACGCAAACCCACAGTCCAAAGAGAAGGAGTACCGGTCCCATGGGGGCAGTCTTCATGCTTCGGCTGTGCGGTGACCAGTCAGCTTCCGGGGTGTGACTGGAGCAGGGCTTGTTGTCTCAGCTCTCCTTGCATGGGTTACAGAGATCTGCCTTTACTTCCCAGGTGTCTGGTGCCACAGGTTTTACACAGCTGTGATGGATCCACACAGGGTCTCCTTCGACCTTCACTGTGGTTGGGGTCATCAGGATGACAGTCAGGGGCCCCTTCCACCTTGGTCGCAGGGGAGTCACGTTCCAGTCTTTGATCTACACTCTGTCACCTGGTAAAAAAGGGTGAACTGGGGAAAATAAGCTAACGGGGCATCTTTCAGTGACCCATACAGACAACTTTTCTGCCACCTTTCCCAAAGCCTGTAACTGCCAGTACAATTCAGTTTCCCCTAATTCTTGGGGAAGTCCCCGGGAGTCCCCGAAGGATGGGGGGAGGCCTATGGTACTGGATCTCATATGGGGAATACCCAGTTTTCCTAGAAGGTGTACATCTAATCTTAAACAAAACCACGGGGAGGGCCTGTACCCATTTTAACCCTGTGTCCTGACATGCTTTCCCTAAGCTATTCTTCATAGTCCGGTTCATTGACTCCACTTTGCCTGAACTCTGAGGCCGGTAGGTGGCGTGTAACTTCCAGCTAATTCCTAACAATTTTGCTGTTTGCTGTACCAGGTCGGCTACAAACGCAGGTCCATTGCCCGAACCTACCTGCAGGGGCAGTCCAAATCTAGAGATGATGTCTCTTAAGAGAACAGAAGTCACTTCACGGGCCTTTTCAGTACATGTTGGGTAGGCTTCTACCCACCTGGAGTGAGTACATACCGGAACCAGCAGATACCGATCACCTCCGCATTTGTGCATCTCAGTGAAGTCCGCTTGCAAGTCTTCAAAGGGAATGCTTCCATAAGCCTGGATTCCTGGTGGGATCGTAGGTCCTGGCGTGGCATTGTGCTGTCGGCATGTTACATACCACTGCATCGTTGTTTTGGCTAGTGCAGATAAATGAGAGATATAAAAATATCGGCCCAACAATTTTTCAAAGGATTCTTGACCGAGGTGGGAGGTCTCATGGACAGCTAATACCACTGCAGGTCCTAGCAGTTGTGGTACTGCTACCCGTCCATCTGGCAGGCATATCCATCCTCCCTTCATCTCCTTTCCATGTTCAGTTTGGAGGAAGCCTTTTTCCTCCTCTGAGTAAACTGGCACCAAGTCTGGAACCTGGGGCAGGGGGGGTGCCATGACCGATGACCAATACAGGATGGATGAGGCCCTCTAGGCCTCTACATCTGCACAGGCATTTCCCTGGGCGCATGGTAGAAGTTCGCTGGTGTCCTCGACAGTGCACGACTGCCCCCTTCCGGGGCTTCCATACCACTTCCATTAGCTGCAAAATTTCCTGTTGGTACTTTATCTCCTTGCCCCCAGAGTTAAGTAGGCCCTTCTCTTTGAACGATGCACCATGCACTTGGAGAGTGAGGAATGCAACCAAAGAGTCAGTAAAGATATTAACAATTTTTCCTTCACTCAATTAGAAGGCGTGAGTTAGCACTATCAGCTCTGCTCACTGTGCTGAGGTACCTTGAGGTAATGGTTTTGCTTCTATGATTGAGTCCAGAGTAACCACTGCATACCCAGCGCACGTTTCCCCAGAGGGTTGAGAAAGCTGCTTCCGTCCTAGTACAGCTCCCAATCAGCCTAAGCCCATGGCTGGTCCTGCAGATCCGGCCAACTGGAGTAGACTGAGTCCAGTACCTCTAGGCAATCATGTGTCATTGGGTCCGTGGCTGGGTTTAGGGTGTTGTAAACGTCTATGGTTATGCATGGATTTTCACACAGCAAGCCCTGATACTTGGTTAATCGGGCATTGGTGAGCCAATGACGGCCTTTTCTGTTGATTAGTGTGACCACGGCATGAGGGGCTTTTATCTTTAAACTCTGTCCCAGAGTTAACTTATCTGCTTCCTGTGTCAGTAAGGCAGTAGCCGCCAGCACCTGCAGGCATGGGGGCCATCCCTTGGAGACTACGTCCAGTTGTTTGGACACGTACGCCACAGGCTGGGGCCATGGGCCTATGGCCTGAAAAGGACCCTCATTGCCATGTTCTCCCTCTCAGACACATACAAAGTAAAAGGCTTTGTCAAGCCTGGCAGCCCGAGAGCTGGGGCAGACATCAGCTTTTCCTTTAACTGAGAGAAGGCCTGTTGTTGTTCTGAGCTCCACTCAAATGGCTTTCCATCTCCCCCCTTTGTGGCCTCATACAGAGGTTTTGCTAGGACCACAAAGTTAGGAATCCACAGCCTGTAGAAGTCCACAGCCCCTAAGAACTCTCATGCCTGTCTTCGAGTCTTTGGCACTGGCAGGTTACTGATAACCTGCTTCCTCTCTATTCCTAGGCTTCACTGCCCCTGCTGGATAGTAAATCCCAGAGAGCGCACCTGTTGTTGACAAATCTGGGCCATTTTCTTGGAGACCTTGTATCCACAGATCTCCAGATGTCTGAGCAACAAGTCAGTTCCCCGGGCACATCCGACTGCTACTGGGTGTCCCTGCAAAAGATCATCCATGTACTGAAGCAGCACGAAACCTAGGTCCTTGGCAGGAAACATCTAGAGCTCCTGAGCCAGTGCGTCTCTGAAGATGGTTGGGGAGTCCTTAAATCCCTGTGGAAGCCAAGTCCAGGTGTGGTTACATCTGACTCCAGATCTTCCCACTGGAAGGCAAACAGTTTCTGGCTCTCAGGGGCTAACCGGACACTGAAGAAAGCATCTTTTAAGTCTAAGCAAGTGAACCAACTGGCCTCAGCTGGCAGTAGTCCTAGCAATGTATAAGGATTGGGCACCACGGGGTGCAAAATCACCATTACTTGATTGACCAGGTGCAGGTCCTGCACTGGCCAATAGTCCCTGGTGCCAGCTTGGGGATGGGTAAAAAAGGGGTGTTCCAAGGAGACTGGCAAAGAACTATGGTTTCAAAGGCTTTTAAACGTCTGAGGTGGGCTTGGATCCCCTCCAAGGCCTCTCTCGGTACTGGGTATTGCGTTTGTCTACATGGCAATGCCCCTGGCTTTACTTCAATGACCACTGGAGCCTGGTTCACAGCCATCCCTGGAGGGTTGTCCTCCACCCAAACACGTGGCCATCTTTTGTCCAGGGTGGGGGTTAGCCCCTGACTCGGTTCAGTTAGGAAAAGTCTCCATTCTTCCTCCCACGGGACAGTGAGAGCCATGACTATTCCCATTCGTGGTAGGTTAAGCTGCAAGGAGCCCTAGTTGGTGAAGGTAATAGTAGCTGTTAGTTTGCTTAACAAGTCTCTCCCCAGCAGAGTTAAAGGGCAGTCTGGCATATACAGGAACTGATACAGAGCAGGTTCATGGTAAACAAAAGGCTTGTTTTTCTGAAATTCCATTTGCTCCAATTGCTATCGTTCTGCTGGACAAAGAGGCTATGGGCTGGGTCACCACTGAGTGCTCCACCCATGTGGACAAGGAAATCAATGTCTCTGACATCACCGTCATCCTGACCATAGGCTCTTTGGTGGCGAATGAGCCCAGTCCCCTTTAGCCCAGTATTCCTTCATCTAAGTTGAATAGGGCTCCTTCTCCCTCTATAGCAGCTCTTGACTGCTCACCTTCCTGTCTCTTCTTTAACTGGGGACATTTACTTTTCCAATGTCCCATCTTCTTGCAATAGGCACACTGGTTCCTCAGTAGAGGCTGGCTCCTAGGCTGGGCCCGTTTGTTCGGGCACCCCTTCCTTCGCCTCTTGAGGGGGGCTCTCCTCATGGCTGCAGCTATTAAGTCAGCATTGGCTGTGGCTAGCCGGTCAGCATCCTGCTTGGCCCACCATTTATCCTTCCTGTGAGCCTGTCTGCAGTTCACCGCATCTGGGTTAGTGAAAACCTGATGTCCTATGTCCCGCAGGTGAGCAGTACTCAGGGTCGCAAACCCAACCTGTTTCTGGAGCTTTTTCCTAATATCCTCAGCACTTTGCATAACCAGGGTCATAGTGACCATTGTCTGGTGCTTAGGGCTCTCCAGATTGAATGGGGTATACACCTGAAAAGCCTCACATAGCCTTTCATAGAACCGCCCAGGGATCTCATCCTTCTCTTGCTTAAATTCTGACAACTGATGAAGACTGGTCATCTTTTGAGCCCCTCCATGAGGGCCTTTCCATATTGGAGTATGTTTTCCTTACCCTCATGCTCACTGGGATCTCAATGGGGATGTGTGGCAGGCAAATGTATCTCAGCGTACTCCTGGAGATTCTGAAAATCGCTTGGGACATTCTCCTTCAGCCACTTAGTGGCCCCCTGGAGCACCCTTCACCTCTCGTCTGTGTTGAAGAGGTTCATCAGCAGTTGATGGCAATCAGCCCAAGTGGGGTTATGTGTTTGGATAATAGTTTGCATTAAATTCATCATGGCTTGTGGCCTCTTTGTGTATGTGGGAGTATTCTGTTTCCAACTAAACAGATCAGTAGTGAGTGGTAAAGGGTTGGTACACATATGCCTGTCTCTCCCTCATGTGTCCCTCCACGTCCACTACAATGCAGCGCTGCTCTCTCAAAGGCATTTGTACTCCAGGTTTAGGCCGTAAGCGGGCCACCAGTGGAGGGGTTTCTTCTGGTGGGATGCTATCTTTCCCTTCCCTTTTTGGTGGCCTGGGGGTTCTGGGACTTGGCAGTTATCCTGGTGCTGTGGGCTCTAACCCCTCTTCTCCATAGTAGGGAGGTTCTAGTGGAGCCAGAGGAGCCCTAGGGACAGGTGTTTCTTCCTCCAGCCAATTATTCTCTGACTCTGGGTCCACTAGAACCTTAGGCTTCTGTTTCTTCTGGCAAAGTGGAGCGTGAATCTCCTTTCCCTAACTGTCCCTTTGCTACAAGCACTGCTGCAGCCTGTCCTCTTAACCACTGCAGGGGGCTTCAGCACTAGTTGAAAGCAGCTATCTATACAGGGGAACTGGTCTGGATGTCCTGGCTGGCCTATAACCTGATGCCACACTTTAGAAACCAAAGATTTATCTCAGCTGCCCTCTGTTGGCCATCCTACCCTAAGGCTGGCCAAGGTATTTCACACAGAGTACACAATTTCTCAGGTGTCATAGAGACTCCATAGTCACCACTGTACCCTTTCTTGAAATTCTTCACAATGGTTCCCAACGGGGTTGGTTTCCCAGCTCCCTCCCTTGACAAAACCCCACTCAACACCAGAAGGGAAAAGGGAATGAGGTCGCACATTCGCGCAGCCTGTCGCAGGTTGGTACAGAGTGCCAACACAGTCTGCCACTTAGTCATACAAGGCGTCCTACGGGACTGCGGCTCTAGGCGCACACTCGCTTCGGACGGTGAGGGCGGCCCAGAGCCCCCCACCCAGTGCCCGTCTCAACCTCACACTTGCTGGCACTTACACACTCCTCCCACCAGCCAAATCAGAAACAGAAACAAACGAGTTGCCAGAACTGGCTTACAAAGAAACAAAACCGAATAAAAACCAAAGTGTCAAAAGTAGTACTCTGTGGGTGATCAGGCCACCCTTCCACTCGGAGGGAGCGGGCAAAGTCTCAAGCAGGTTTTCAGGATCGACCCTACGGTGCTTCCGTTGTGCAGACGCCACCTGGTGTCGGTTCCTTCCCCGTGTTCAGCCGCTGCGCTGATCACCCGGCCTGCAGGGTCCCGCCTCAGCGAGGCGGCCCATTGAGAAAGTGAAAACGCTCTCTCAGACGCGCGCGTTGCCTGAGCTAACCAGCGCCCCCGGCGGGGATGCCCCGCAGGGCAGGCCAAAGTCGCCTGAGAGGCTGTTCCTGTCATCCGCCAAAGCAAGTTTCGCTTCTCAGACAGGAAACCAGAAATGTAGCTGGAAGAACCGTGAACAAAGCCACTCAGACACCGGAGAGAGGAAGGAAGAGACCTTTAATCGGCTGTGGAGTCTCGGTAGACTTACGTCTCAAGTACCGAGCTCCCGGAGGAACAGTTCCTTTCCCTTTTTATAGGCTTACAACTCTAAAGGAGAAACTGAGGCAGAACTGTGTCATTGCCCATAGGCTAGGCATATGACCTCACAGTCTTTGGCTTCATTGATTTGCTGGTTCATATTTGACGCACGTGGGAAGGGCAAGGGGTAGGCTTATAGGGGCTGGACAAAGGCAGTAACTTGCCAGTGGACATAGGTATTTCCAGGAGGGGGTCTGGGTTGTGTAAGCGTGCAGGACGTGACTCAGTGCCGGGCTCTGGCCGGCAGGGATAACATTCTTTGCAACATTTTCAAGGTTTATAGATAGCATATGCACTAGTTATCAAGAGGGGAGTTACTTTCCCAGTCTCGGCCTCATTGTGGCCTGGCCTGTGGTGTCAGGAACTCGCCTGACCACTGGTCTCAGTTCCTTGGTATTTTATCTCTTTTACCCTCCCTTCCATCTGGAGGGTGCAAGGCTGAGGAATGGGGGGTCTCCTCTCTCTTCTCTCACCCAGACACCCGCTGCTGACTTACTCAGATTCCTGGGGCCACAAATTCTTCAGCAGCTCCACCAACCCTCCAAGTTGGAGGAGTTGAAGGAGCAGGAGACAGGAAAATATACCCGATGATGCACCGTTTGAAACAGACATGGAAGCCAGTTCATATTACCCCAGTGTGGCGTTATTGAGGGACCTCTCATGCCGCTGCTGCCCCACCTCTTCCTGGGGGATCCAAAGGCCAGCTAGCCTCATCTAACCTGGAAGGGAGTGACTCCTTGATTCTGGGCTTCCTCTAGCTGAGGCAGGGATAGGAGTGGGCAACCTGCCAAGCCCTTAGTGCTACTTTCTTCTTGGTCTATAAATGCTCCCCTTAACCCCAACCCCCTGTGGGCTCAGGGGCTGGGACTGGGGGATGGAGGATGTCACCTCCTGTCTGTGTAGTAAACATTCAAAGGAAAAAACTAAGGTCACATTCTGAGGTTCTGAGTGTATATGAATTTTTGGAGAACACACTTCAACCCAGATGGCAGGTAAAGTTCATTAATAACAATTTTAGTATAAAATCATGAGAAAGATAAAGTATAGAGATTTTAAAGGTTTCTTTTTTCCTCATCACAAAAAGCAATGCAGATTAATTATGGAAAAATAATAAAAGCACGGGTAAGCAAAATGAAGGTTGAAAAATTGAGATTTAGATTTGCCTGTTGTTAAGTTTTGAAGTAATTGTTACCCATTCATACTTCCTGTTCACAGAGGGAAAAAACAGAGAGTGAATAACTTTATGTATTTTAGTGAAGGGAATGTGGAGTTGAAGAAAGAAAACAAGAAAGTGCAATTTTGCAGATGCAACGGCAAGAAAATCGGATTGCCATTTACATTTTGGGTCATGGTATTAATAGCAATTAATTGCCAAGATGCAAGATGTCCTTCCATGTTTCAAACAAAATGTACACTATTTATTTTATTTTACTTTTGAGACAGGGTCTTACTGTGTTGCCCAGGCTGGGGTGCAGTGGTGCCATCATGGCCTCAAGCGATCCTCTCTCCTTTGCCTCCCTAAGTGCTCGGATTGCAGGCATGAGCCCCGGCACATTCTTGCCTGCATCTCCTGTACTTTTTCATTCCTCCCAAGATCGATGTATATTTTTCATAATTGGATTCATACCGAAGACCTACCTGTGGTTATAATTTGCCTCTCGTAAACAATTTTTTTTGGCAACAGAAATGGGAACCTTGATCAGAAATTTGCAGTTACGTGGATTGTGTTAATCAGGACTCTTAGTTGCAAGTGACAAACTCAATTCAAACTAATTTAAGAAAGGGGTGGTGGCGGGAGGAAAGGAACATTTACTTCCTGGTTCATATGACCTAGATTTTCACGATTGCAACGGCTGCAGGCATACTAGATCCAGAGAATCAGTTAATGTTGCCAGGAATCCATTTCTTTCCATGTCTTGGATCTGTATTAGATCTGTTTGCTGGACTTCATTTCCGACTAGGATTCAGGGCTTTTATATCTCTTTCCATTTCTTAGCTCTGCTTGTTACTGCTTGGCTTCATTCTTCAGATAGGCTTTTTTTTTCCCCCTGTAGAGCAAGCAAAATAATCACTGACCTCTCCTGACCTCTGTCATTTCAGTTCAGTAGCTTCAGCCATCTCCCTCAAATTGCTCTGGCAGAAAATTTAGGAGTAAGCCAGGAAGGAGCCTCTAGTTGTCATGGGTTGGATCTCATACCAATCCCTGAACTCACCTTCCTGTGGCCAGGAGGGTGAAGTCTGCTGATTGGCTAGGCTTACATCAGCCCCTCCTGGTACGCCTAGAATGAGTTTCCCACAAGCATAAAGGGGAGAGGGCACTGGGTTTTGTTTTCCCCCAAAAAGGAACACAAGAGATAATAAATGGAGTAAAAATGGTTGGGGAATATTAATATGGAAACCTAATACTCTCTGGTTTTACTCGAGACAATATTTGAAAGATTAAGACATACATTTACAGAAATTAAATGATCTTCCAACTGTGACATAGGAACAAAGCCAAAATTAAAAAAATATATATATATATATATCTTTTGTTAGTTTTTAGTCACTGTTCTAAAAGCGGGAATTTCAAGCATTTTAGTTTGCTTTATGATGATCTGGTAAAGGAAAATCAATTGGAATAGCTCTGCATACTCGGGAATTGAGATGAATAAAATATCTCTCATTAAATATTGTAGTAGGCAGAATTCTAAAAGAGCTCCCACCCCCTGGTATGCCCTGTATAGTCCCCTCTCCTTGAATGGGACCTTTGGATATGATGGAATATAATTCCGTGACTAGGTTATAGTATACATGAAGGTGGAGGGATTTTTTCAGATATAAATAAGCTGTCTAATCATTTGACTTGAAGCTAATTGAAAGGGATATCAACCTAGGTGAGCCCTTTAAAAGAAGATTTAGAAGTCAGAGATAGGAGAAATCAGATTTAAAGCAGCAGAGACATTCCTTGAAGATATAATCTGGCCTATGAAGAGGAGAGGAGAGGTCCATATTGCCGGGAACAGAAAATAACCACTAAAAGTTGAAAGCTTCGATTCTACATTCATAAGAAACTGAATTCTGCCAACCACCGGTTAATTGGGAAGAGGAACCTGAGCCTCAGATGAGACCACAGCCGGTGAGACCCTGAACAGATGTGTACCCAAATTCTTGACCCATAAAGACTATGAGATAACAAATTTGTATTGTTTTAAGATTCTATGTTTGTGGTTATTTGTTATACAGCAATAGAAAATGAATACAAGTTTCTTTATAGTAAAAATATATACAATAAATATGATTATTATATATAAATATTTAAATATATTTTATTTCTTCATTTATTTTTTAATTTTTTTGAGACGGAGCCTTGCTCTGTAGCCCAGGCTGGAGTGCAGTGACACAACCTCAGCTCACTGCAGCCTCTGCCTCTTGGGTTCAAGCGATTCTTGTGCCTCACCCTCCCGAGTAGATGGGATTACAGGCACGCACCACCTCTCCTGGCTAATTTTTATATTTTTAACAGAGATAGAGTTTCATTATGTTGACCAGGCTGGTCTCCAGCTCTTAACTTCAAATAATCCACCCGCCTTGTCCTCCCAAAGTGGTGGGATTACAGGCATGAGCCACTGTGCCTGGCCTATTTAAATATATTTTTATATTAATATATATATCTTATTATATGCTATATATTATATTTGTTATCTTATAAAAAATCCATGGTAGCAAGACCAGCCTGGGTAACATAGTGAGACCCCCATCTCTACAAAATATTTAAAAATTTTTTAAAATTTTAAAATGTGGTGGTTCTTGATTATAGTCCGAGCTACTCAGGAGGCTGAAGTGGAAGCTTCACTTAGGCCCAGGAGTTCAAGGCTGAAGTGAGCTAATACTGAGCCACTGCATTCCAGCCTGGGTGACAGAGCGAGACCTTATCTCTTAAAATAGAATAAAATAAATATATATAAAAATATAAACATAACATTATGTATTATTAATATTCACATTAATAAGTAATAGAAAATCTATACTATAATCAATATGATATATCAATGTATTAACATATATTAGTATAAATATAGTCAATATCTATAGAGTTAATATATAACAGTTACATATAAAATAGTTAATATTTATATAGTTAATATATAATATAGTTATATATCATTGATATTTATATAGTTAATATATAATATAGTATATATATAAAGTATACAGACTGTCTGGGGCAGAATTGTGCTACCTTGTAAACTTGCAAGCTATGTTAAATACATGCTACCCCACTATCACACAAGTGTCTTTGTACAGTAGCATTGTATGGTCGGAAGAGCACTGGATTAGGAGCTAATTTTGCCATTACTTTTTTTTTTGAGATGGAGTCTTGCTCTGTCACCCAGGCTAGAGTGCAATGGTGTGATCTTGGCTCACTGCAACCTCCGCCTCCTGGATTCAAGCGATTCTCCTGCCTCAGCTTCCTGAGTAGCTGGGACTACAGGCATGTGCCACTATGCCCAGCTAATTGCAGTATTTTTAGTAGAGACAGGGTTTTGCCATGTTAGCCAGACTGGTCTCAAATACCAGACCTCAGGTGATCCACCTGCCATGGCCTCCTGAAGTGCTGGGATTACAGGCGTGAACCACTGTGCCGAGCCTGCCATTTCTTTCAATGGCAAAAACCGCAATTACTTTTGTACCAGCCTAATAGTATTCTGGTGTGCTGGCTCAGCCACTAATTGACTATCTCTGGCTTAATCGCTTAATCTTTTGGGGCTTTATCTTCCTCATCTGGAAAAAGAAGGCATCAGCCTGGCATAATTTTTATGTATTTTCTGATTCTTACCATCTATATTAAATGTGTCAGTTATATGTAGGATGCACTTAAACCTGGAAGGGAAGGTAAACTATCTAAAGTGGCGACACATAAATATTCAGGAACTAAAATGCCTGCTCACAGTTAAAGACCAGGTCAGAAAAGAGGAGCAAAAGAGACAAGTGAATTTACGAGACAGAGCAGTAATGGGAGAGATAGGCAGAGAAGGAGGGAGAATGAGAAAGATAATCTATAGGAACAGAATCTGGAAGTCAAGGAAGAAGAGCGTTTCTAAATGCAGCTGGAATGGGAATTGTGAGAAATTGACCTGACAGGCTGGGCACGGTAGCTCACACCTGTAAATCCCAGTACTTTGGGAGGCCAAGGTGGGTGGATTACCTGAGGTCAGAAGTTCGAGACCAGCCTGGCCAACATGGCAAAACCCCATCTCTACTAAAAATACAAAAATTAGCTGGGAGTGGTGGCTCACATCTGTAATCCCAGCACTTTGGGAGGCGGAAGCAGGCAGATTACCCGAGGTGGAGATTGCAGTTAGCCACTGCACTCCAGCCTGGGTGACAAAGAGAGACTCTGTCTCAAAAAAAAAAAAAAGGAAAGAAAGAAAAGAAAAATAAATTGGCTTGACTACTAATGACAACTCAAAGGATCAGGGGCTGTAAATGTCCTGTACCTTTTATAATTCTCTGGCATAAATGAGAACACCAATATTACTACTGCCCTGAAAGCAAGAACCTATTTTAGAATTTCTGTGAGTACTACATACTGCTCTATCTCCTGCAAACAAAAATACCTCAGATCACAAACAACTGCCAGGTTGAAAATGAGATATCCCAATGCATAGAACTTCATCTTGGTCAGTGCCAGGAGAATTGGTATTGGCAGCTACCACAGAATAGAAGGATGGAGGAACTACCAGACAGTCTTCCCAGCAAGAAATGTAGTAGAAAGATAAGATCTGACGCTATGAGAGAGGGCTGAGTCCTGGATACGATTTTCTTCTTAAGCAAAGAAGTTGTCTTTTCTACTTTAAACATAGAACAGGATGTGTGGTTGAATGCACACACAAGAGATTTATAAGGGGCCGGGTGCTGTGGCTCACGCCTGTAATCTCAGCACTTTGGGAGGCCGAGGTAGGCGGATCACCTGAGGTCAGGAGTTTGAGACCAGCCTGACCAACATGCTGTAACCCCATCTCTACTAAAAAATATAAAAATTGGCTGGGCATGGTGGTGAGCACCTAAAATCCCAGCTACTCAGGGGGCTGAGGCAGGAGAATCTCTTGAGCCCAGGAGGCAGAGGTTGCAGTGAGCTGAGATCACGCCACTGCACTCCAGCCTGGGCAACAAGAGTGAAACTCCATTTCAGAATAATAATAATAATAAACAAAAAAAGAAATTATAAGGGTCTCAGATTCAGTTGTGCTTTTTCCTACTTATACTGCATAACTGATCTCTTCAGGATAATGAAGAAGTTTCTCAATCCACTGATTATATAAGTTGGTAAACACAAATACTTTTACAAAAAAATGATTACTGCACAATTTTTTTTTCTAATTTAAGAACTGAAAAAAGTATTAGAGCCACTGGATCTGGTGGCTCATGCCTGTAACTCAGGAGGCTAAGGTGGGAGGATCTCTTGAGTCTAGGAGTTTGAAAGCAGTCTGGGCAACAATAAATTAAAAAGTAAAGTAAAACAATGAATTAAAAAGTAAAACAATCAGCTGGGTGTGCTGGTGCATCCTTGGAGTCCCAGATACTCAGGACGCTGAAGTGGGAGGATCACTTGAGCCCAGGAATTCAAGGCTGCAGTGAGTTATGATTGTGCCACTGTATTCCAGTCTGGGCAACAGAGTGAGACCTCATGTGTTAAAAAAAAAAAAAAAAAAAAAAGGGCTTGGTGGCTCACACCTTTAATCCCAGCATTTTGGGAGGCCAAGGCAAGTGGATCACGAGGTCAGGAGTTCGAGACCAGCTTGGCCAATATAGTGAAATCCCATCTCTACTAAAACCACAAAAATTAGCTGGGCATGGTGGCACGCTCCTGTGATTCCAGCTACTCAGGAAGCTGAGGCAGGAGAGTCGCTTGAACACAGGAGGTGGAGGTTGTGGTGAGCTGAGATCGCGCCACTACACTCCAACTTGGGGAACAGAGCAAAACTCCATCTCAAAAAAAAAAAATTCTAAAGTTGGTTGGTGGTTATGGTTGTACAACAGTGCGAATGTACTTCATGCTACTGAACTGTATACTTAAAAATGGTTAAGGTGACATGCGTAATGTTATATATATTTTACCACAATTAAAAACATTAATATAAAAAGATTGCAATAGAATTCTACCATTAGTTTTTTAGATACGCATTTCATTACACCTTTATCAACATTAAAAATCTTAACAAATAGATTTTTTAAATTATGGTATCACATAGCAAGTTTTCAATATATCCTAGTAGGAATAGTATTTTCCAAGTACACATCTAAACTCCTGAAATTCTTCTGTTTGACATGTTTGCCCTCTGAAATCATGTTTTTGGACTATTTAAAGCTAAACTTAATATCAGTTCCTGCTTCTCATAGTTCAAGTCACTTGATCCCCATCTTAATATAATCTCTAGGTTAATTTCTGGTGTTCGGTAAAACACATTAAATATTTATTGTCCAACAATAACACTTGACATCAAATGATTTTTATTTCTGGCAAGATTCTGATATTATACTCCATTTTTGGTAATTAGATTTCTTTTTTGTCTCCTGTGGCTGAGTGCCTGTTTTGGTAACTTTTCTAATATTCTAATTGTTCTATGATTGACTCAGACTTTCATTCAAATATTTAGAGTGTCTAGTATGTGCCAGACACTATTTTAGGGCTTAGGTTAAGTCAGAGAAAAAAACAAAATCCTTGCCATCATTTACTTTGTGGTACAGCAGGGGAAACAGAGAGTAAAGAGTAAGACTGAGTGTGGTGGCACATGCCTGTGATCCCAGTTACTCGGGAGGCTGAGGCAGGAGAATCGTTTGAACCCAGGAGGCAGAGGTTGTGGTAAGCCGAGATCGTGCCACTGCACTCCACCCTGGGCAACTAGAGCAAAATTCAATCTCAAACAAAACAAAACAAACAAACAAACAAAAAACAATAAACATAATGAAAGACCTTAAGTTGGATATGTGCCTGGCTTGTCGGGGGGACAGCAATGAGGCCAGTATGGGTGGAGTAAAGAGAGCAATAGTAGATTAGAGAGGTAGTGAAGGGCTAGATTACCCACAGCCTTGGGATGACTGTAGAGGCATTGTTTTATTCTGAAAGAAAGCAAGGGACATTGAACAGTTTTGAGCAGAGACATAGTATAATCTAATTTGCATTTTAAAAGGATCATTTTTAGCTACAATATTGACCACAGACTGGAAAGTCACAAGTGGAAGCAGGGAGGCTACTGCAATAATGCAGGCAAAAAGACTTCCGCTTCTGGCCAAGACGGAGTAACAGAGACTGGATTTAACCTGCCAGCTGAAAAGCAGCACATGACGTATGAAACAATGTTTTTCAAATATTGGACATAAGTTAGTACATGGTAGCAATCCCTTAGAAAAAGAAAGCAACCAAGGCAATCGCTGTCATTGCCACAGCTTACTACCTGGGGAGAGTTTCCAGGTCACAGTACAGGGGAGGGCAATCTAACAGGAGCCCAGTGGTGCCACTGAGTTAGGAGTGTCGGGCCAGGGCAGCTAAAAATCTTAGAGCAGGGCATCAGAGAGGAGAGATGCACAGAGAGAGAATACTGAGATCTGCCGAAGCTTGTTGAGCTTCGGCTGAGAACTGCTCGGCAAAGTATGTAGTGCATGCCTGTAGTCCCAGCTACTTGAGAGGCTGAAGTAAGAAGATTGCTCGAGCCTAGGAGTTTGAGGCGATAGTCAACATCATACTGAACAGGCAAAAACTAGCAGCAGTCCCATTGAGAACTGGAACAAGACAAGGATGCACTCTCTCACTACTGCTATTCAACATAGTTTTGGAGACTGGGCACAGTGGCTCACACTTGTAATCCCAGCACTTTGGGAGGCCAAGGTGGTTGGATCACCTGAGGTCAGAAGTTTGAGGCCATCTTGGCCAACATGGTGAAACCCCATGTCTACAAAAAATACAAAAATCAGCCATCTCTACAAAAACCCCGTCTCTACAATATATACAAAAATTAAGTGGCAGGTGCCTATAATCCCAGCTACTTGGGAGGCTGAGGCTGGAGAATTGCTTGAACCTGGGAGGTGGAGGTTGCGGTGAGCGGAGATCATGCCATTGCACTCCAGCCTGGGCAACAAGAGCGAAACTCTGTCTCAAAAAAACCAAACCAAAACAAACAAACAAAAAAACAAATTTGGTCCCTATAGTATCTAATATGCTGAAGGTTTGCATAGTCAGGTTTCTTCAGATAAAAAAACAAGCAAACTATATGCATATATATAATATATATATGTGTATATATATGTATATATATAATATATATATGTATATAGTTTGCATATATAAATGTATGTAGTTTGCATATATGTAAATATGCCTGCCCCATACCCTGGGAGATTTATAATTGGCTCACATGATTGTAGAGGCTGGCAAGTCCAAAATCTACAGGGCAGGCTGGACCCTATTTCCAAATCAAGTCACATTCAGAGATCCTAGGAGTTAGGACTTCAACATATAAATTTTGAGTAGGATACGATTTAGCCCATAACAGTGTTCAATAAATATTTGTTGAAAAAAATAGTCTTTCTCCCGAGGTATAATCTGAGCATGTGATCTCCATGTTTCTCTTTTCCCTCTTTTAATATGAACTTTCTGTTTTCTGTCATTTCTGACTTTAGGAAGCCAAATGTTGGTTCATGTGCTGTCTAAGCATAGGTGGGGTTGGGTGGCACCCTTATTTTCCCTGATGCATTCATTTTTGAACTTTGGTACATTGCGTAGTTGCTTGAATGAATTTGAAAAAGAAACAAACTGAAGCCTATAATTAGTAAGAAGGAGGGAGGGGACAGTGGCAAGCAAGGAGTGGCCCCAGCTTCTGCTTGCTCTCTTTTTTTTTTTTTTTTTTTGAGATGGAGGATCACTCTTGTTGCCCAGGCTGGTGTGCAATGGCCAGATCTCGGCTCACCACAACCTCCACTTCCTGGGTTCAAGCGATTCTCCTGCCTCAGCCTCCCAAGTAGCTGGGATTACAGGCATGCGCCACCACACCCAGCTAATTTTGTATTTTCAGTAGAGATAGGTTTTCTCTATGTTGGTCAGGCTGGTTTCAAACTCCTGACCTTAGGTCATCCATCTACCTAGGCCTCCCAAAGTGCTGGGATTACAGGCGTGAACCACTGCGCCTGGCCTCTTTCTTTTCTTTTCCTTAATGTTGTGACTTGGTTTGATTAGCCCCCTGCTCTCTGGAGGTAGAACCTCAAATCAGCAGTCTTGGGTGGAACAGAAACAGGCCCTTCGCCTCTGGTCTCCCTTGCAGTGAGGAGAGCAGAACTGACTTGCTGAGAATAGCATCCCCTAGCAGATAGGACTAAGCTGTCTCCTGGGAGGTTACCAAGTAAAGTGGGCCAATAGCTTTTTGGAAAGCCCATCATGGAAAAGCAAAATAGTCAAAGAAAATGATAGCAGATGTAAAACCAAAGATTACATGTGAAAAGTAGAAATAATCTGGAAAGGTGAAGATAATATCCTTGAGCAGAATGATGTGGAACAAAATACACATAGAAATGAGTGAGGAAAGCTGGGGTAATATAAAGAAAGAAGAATTCCAAATACATCAGAATGAAAACATTTTCTTTAGCTGTACTGATTGGTGGTCATCACTGATTTTTTTGGCAGAAATAAGTTGGAAATTTATGTCAGTACCCTTAGATAATGATTCAAATATATATATATATATATGTATATATATATATTATAGGCAGGGTGCAGTGGCTCATGCCTGTAATCCCAGCACTTTGGGAGGCCAAGGTGGGTAGATTACCTAAGGTCAGGAATTCCAGACCACCCTGACCCAACATGGTGAAACCCTGTCTCTACTAAAAATACAAAAAATTAGCCAGGTGTGGTGGGGCGGTGGGTGGGCGGGCACCTGTAAGCCCAGCTACTTGGAATGCTGAGGAAGGAGAATTGCTTGAACCCAGGAGGTAGAGGTTGTGGTGAGCTGAGATTGCACCACTACACTCCAGCCTGGGCAACAAGATGGAAACTCTGTCTCAAAAACACACACACACAAGCACAAACACACACACACAGTCTCTCTATATATTATATAGTTATGCCTAAGATAATATGTAGCAAAGGTGATAAGATAATATATAATTGATGTAATTCTTACTTCAGAAATATTTTTATCATTTACAATAAAGGTCCAGGTGTAAGAAGCCTTTGAGGTAATACATTTTGGTGTGTATATAAGCTAAAACTCTCAGGTCAGGATTCTGATACTCAGAACAAATCCAAGCACGCTAACCCCTTTATAGAATAGCCCTCCACACAGCTCCATTTTGCCCATATGCACCCTGTGCTATGTCAACAGTAGAGATTTATGCAGACTAACTTTGGGAGATTATTAAACCCTGGACATTTCCTCTCCCCAAATTCCAGATGGATGATCGGGCTGATAACTGCATTTAAATAGATTTTAAAATGGATCAGAAGAGATCAAAATCAATGGTGGGAGGATATGACTGATGGAAGTGGTAAAGGGGAGTCAGCAGTCTCGCTGGGGGGTGCTCACCACCTGCAGGGGAGTGGGTGTTCATGGGCCTGGGTGATTGCTCTCAGCAGGAAGATTGATGGAAACCAGGGAAAACAGACATGCTACGGGCACAGTGGCTCTTGCCTGGCATCCCAGCACTTTGGGAGGCCCAGACTGGCAGATCACTTGAGGCCAGGCTGTGATTTGGGACGTCTCCACCAGCCTGGCCAACGTGGTGAAACACTGTCTCTACTAAAAATACAAAAATTAGCCAGGCATGGTGGCACGCACCTGTAATCCCAGCTACTCAGGTGGCTGAGGCAGGACAATCTCTTGAACCCAGGAGGCGGAGGTTGCAGTGAGCTGAGATCGCGCCACTGCACTCCAGCCTGGGAGACAGAGCAAGATCCTGTCTCAAAACAAACAAAACAAAACAAAACAAAACAAAACACAAGTTTATGGAGTTTATGTAGAGTGAACTAAAACTCAATTGAATATACTAGTTTTCCCTGTGTCCATATCAAACAGAGCCTCCAGAAACCATCACAAGTCTTACAACCTAACCAAGAGGTTGGTGTGTGCATGTATGCGTGTGCCTAGTGTGTGTGAATTAGGGGAAACATGGAGAAACTGTTTATAATTCTTGACTCTGTTGTTTGATGTCTTTCATTATTTTTGGAAAATTCTCATTCATTATCTCTTTCAACATATCTTCTGCTTCTTCTTTCTCTCTTCTCCTTCCAAGATTCTGATAACATGTATGCTAACCCATTTGATATTGTTTTATAGCACTTGAATACCATTCAAGTGTATAATACACCTAGCTTGAATACCGTTCAGGTGCCATAAAAATTCAGATTACTTAAAAGTAATTCAAATTGTTTTAAAACTTTTTTCTTATTGTGTTTGTTTGGGTAATTTCTTTTCTTTTTTTCTTTTCTTTTTGAGATGGAGTTTTGCTCTTGATGCCCAGGCTGGACTGCAATGGCGTAATCTTGGCTCACTGCAACCTCTGCCTCCCAGGTTTAAGCAATTCTCCTGCCTCAGCCTCCTGAGTAGGAATTACAGGCATGCGCCACCACACTGGGCTAATTTTTTCTATCTTTAGTAGAGACGCGGTTTCACTATGTTGGCTTGGCTGGTCTCAAACTCCTGACCTCGTGATCTGCCTGCCTTGGCCTCCCAAAGTGCTGGGATTATAGGTGTGAGCCACTGTGCCCGGCTGTTTGGGTAATTTCTATTGATGTAACTTCAAAGCAATTGATTATTTTCTCCACTGCATTTATATTGTCAAGATTATTAATGAGCCTGAAGCAGGAGCTGTTCATCTCTGATACTGCATTTTTTTTTCTTTGGAGACAGGATTTTGTTCTGTTGCCCAGGCTGGAGTATAGTGGTGCGATCTCAGCTCACTGCAACCTTGACCTCCTGGGCTTAAGCCATCCTCCCACCTCAGCCTCCCAAAGTAGCTGGGACTACAGGTGTAGTCACCACACCTCGATAATGTTTTTATTTCTTATAGAGACGGCGTCTCCTCACTGTGTTATCTAGGTTGGTCTCACACTCTTGGGCTCAAGTGATCCTGCCTTGGTCTCCCAACATGCTGGGGTCACAGGCTTCAGCCACTGTGCCTGGCCTGATATTGCATATCTTATTTTTAGCATTTCTATGAAGGCTATCATTTTTCTTATTTCAGAAAGTCAATCACTTCCATCTTTCTTTTGAAATCCTCCCCCCACCCACACCATCTCTTCCTGTCTGTTGTCCTTTTTTTTTTTTTCATGAGATCTTTTAACATATTACTCCTGGCCATTTTAAAGTCTCTCTCTTAGTTATAATGTGGAGGTCAGCTCTGAGTCTGGTTCTGTTGATTATTTTGTATCTTGACAGGGGGTTGTTGTCATCTTCTTCTTTTGATACAACTTATAATTTTTCATTGATGGCCAAACATCTTGTGTAGAACAGGAGAGATTTAGATAAATCGTATTTGTGACTAGAAGTGGACACACCTCTTCTCAGGCAGTTAGCTTGGTGGATTCAGTTAATCTAGTTAAAAGGTGAACTGGATTTAGGTTTTGTAACTGCCAAGGTTACTTTCGGTACAGCATAGGCTTCAAATCCCTTTTTGATGCCTTATGCTTGGGGTGGCATCTGGAGTGCCGGGGATTTCCCAGTGTGTGCCCCACCCTCAGCTCTGATCTCCTCTGTACACCACACAGGCACCACAGAGGTCGTCTCTGTGTGTTCATGCCCTCTGCCAGTGGCGAACTGCTTAGTTACTTGGTGCTTTTGCTAGGGTAATGGTGAGGGGACAGGGTGCTTCTCTGTTGCCCTCTTCATCTTCTGTCTTTGGCGGGTTTATATGCCTGGGCCCTGGGGGATGAGTATTTCCACCCTACTCCTTATGCCGGGCTGCCAAACTCTGCTTTGAATTTTTGGCAGGTCTTGGGTGGGAAAGATTTTTTGTGCTCCTCCTTCAGTTTCAGGAGACCTCTAAAAGTACTGGCTTAGCACTCTGGGCTCACATTTGCTCCTTGTCCCTCCCCTGTACTAGGGTCCTCCCCCGTCTTCCCTTGGTAATACCTGTAATACCTGTGCCCGGGGAGCAACAGTATTTGCCACTCCTCCCCAGGGTCTTAAGGCTTTCGAGAGAGGAGCATGGGCAGCTGGGGCCTTTTCTGCAATGGTAGCCAGTACGGTCTTTGATGCCCATAGTACTGAGGGGTCTTTTTAGTCTCCCACTTGGCCCCCAGTATTTCCTGTGAACACCTGGTAGAGGTCATGGGGGTAAGGAAAGCCCCCTTGCTTCTGTGACACCCAGAGGCTCCTTATAGTCACTCCAGTCTGCACCAGGCCTTTAGCAATTGACGAAAAATGTAGGGCTGGGCGTGGTGGCTCACGCCTGTAATCCCAGCACTTTGGGAGGCCGAGGCGGGCAGATCATGAGGTCAAGAGATCGAGACCACCCTGGCCAATATGGTGAAACCCCGTCTCTACTAAAAACACTAAAAAATTAGTTGGGCGTGGTGGCGCACGCCTGTAGTCCCAGCTACTCGGGAAGCTGAGGCAGGAGAATTGCTTGAACCCAGGAGGCGGAGGTTGCAGTGAGCCGAGATCACGCCACTGCACTCCTGCCTGGCGCCTGGTGACGGAGTGAGACTCTGTCTCAAAAAAAAAAAATGTAACTACTTTCTCCTTGCATGTCTGTATGATGGCCCAAGGACCTCCCATGCTCTGGCACTGATGAGACACTCTACCCATCTGGTCTCTGCTCATGAGGAATTGTATCTCCTCGAATTTCAGGCTACTTAGCTTACCTGCAACCTCAGCTCGGCTCTTAGGGTTCAATGTTTTGGTTTAAGAAAAGTGATTTTGCAGTTTGTCTGGATTTTTTGTATTGTCAGAGAGAGAGCAATGCACTTTTCAGCTTATTTTTATTTTTTATTCTTAGAGACAGGGTCTTGCTCTATTGCCCAGGCTGGAGTGCAGTGGCACAGTCATGGCTCTCTGTAGCCTTGAAGTCCTGGGCTCTAGAGATCTTCCTGCCTCAGCCTCACAAGTAGCTGGGCATGTGACACCACACCTGGCGAATTTTTAATTTTTGTTTTGTTTTGTTCTTTGTAGACATGGGGTCTCGCTATATGGCCCAGGCTGGTCTTAAACTCCTGGCCTCAAGAAATCCTCCCACCTTACCCTCCCAAAGCATTGAGATCACAGACTTGAGCCACCATACCTTGCTCTTACTAGCTTTTTATATCCCAGGTTAAAGTGGAACTTATCACATGCCATTTTGTATCACATGCCTCAACCCCTTTCTTTTTTTCTTTCTTTTTTTTTTTTTTTTTTTTTGGAGACAGAGTTTCGCTCTTGCTGTCGAGGCTGGAGTGCAAAGGTGCAATCTTGGCTCAATGCAGCCTCTGCCTCCCCGGTTCAAGCAATTCTCCTGCTTCAGCCTCCTGAGTAGCAGGGATTGCAGGTGCCCACAACCACACCTGGTTAATTTTTGTATTTTTGGTAGAGACAGGGTTTCACCATGTTGACCAGGCTGGTCTCAAACTCTTGGCCTCAGATGACCCACCCACCTCAGCCTTCCAAAGTGCTGGGATTATAGGCATGAGCCACCAAACCTGGCCTCAACCCCTTTAAATTAGTATTGCTAATAATTCCCCTTATCATGAAAAGATTATTTTTAATGGCTGCAGAGGATTGCTTTCTATTAACATGAAAGTTTACTCAACCAAACTCATTATTGGGCATTGTAATAGACTTAATGTTTTATTTTTTTCCAGCTCTTTACACCAAAACATTTCCTATTGTAGTGATTTATTGGAATAATTTCCCCTCCCCAACTCCATGTGGTTCTAAAAGGGTGGCCAATCACAGTACCCCATTACCCTAGCCTCTACGTGGCAGAATGACCCAGGCCCTGCCTATCATACCCTCCTGGCTACAGTGACTGATTCAGAGATGAGCCAGTGAGAGAAGTAGGAACAGTCCTTTTTAGGAATTTCTATAACATCGGTGAAAAATTTTGTCAGTTGGGGTCACGGAGCTGAACGAATATGGCTTGAGGGCTCCCAGCTGCCATCCTCCCCGCAACTTGAACAAAAGCCTGTATGCAGTAGGAGAAAAGGAACCAATCAGAGACAAGTACACAGACAGAAAGACAGGGAGGAGTGAGCCCTGGCTGCACCAAGTCTCTAATCCCACGCTGTAAAGTCGAAATTTCAAGTTGCTCTGGTTCCATAAACTCGTTCTTCCTTTTGGATCCATTCGAGTTACCAGAAACACTTTTTTATTTAAGCTGGTTTGATATAGGTTGGTCATTGGTCCCAGAGAGCATCCTCGCTATTTTATTATTTTATTTTATTTTCAAGTTCTCACGGTCTCACCGTTGCCCAGACTGGAGTGCAGTGGTGCCATCATGGCTCACTGCAGCCTTGAACCCCTGGGCTGAAGTAATCCTACCATCTCAGCCTCCAGAATAGCTGGGACTACAGGCATGCACCACCACACCCAGCTAATTTTAAATAAATGTTTTGTGTATACTGAAACTGCCTTTGCAAAATTGTAACTGAGGAAATTGTGACAGTGAAAGAAATCAGACCTAACTGACTCCATCTTGCTTCTAACCCTTAAGCTGTCCTTGTTTAGTCCTGGGTGTAGGCTAAACTAACTTTGGGAAGAAATTCAGTTCATGGTTTGACTCTGAAACAAAATTGATAACAGCCCTTTCCTGAAAAGACCCCCTTCTTGCCTGGGGTCCAATCTGTCTTTGCAGGACTCACAAATTAGCTACAAGACTAGAAGTTACAGTTTAGGGGTCACGCAGCCTCTGGCTCCAAGAGTCTGAACCTCCCCAAATTGCTCCTGGGGATAACATCACTGTTGTAAAACCTAAGATCAGTAATTGAGTTATTTTGCAGACCCTGAACTCAATGGATCAGTTGACACCACACAGACCAATAATCTAGCCCCAGCCAGCGAAAAGACATTAAGAAAACCTAACTTCAACGCTCTATGATTCCATCTCCAACCTGACCAAGCAGCACGCCCCACTTCCCAAGCCAAATTATCTTGAAAAACTCTAATCCCTGAATGCTCAAGGAGATTAATTTGAGTAATAATAAAACTTGGATCTCCTGTGCAGCCGGCTCTGTGTGAATTACTCTTTCGCCATTTCAATTCCCCTGTCTTGATAAATTAGCTATGTCTAGGCAGCAGGCAAGGTGGATCTGTTGTACTGAACCGAGCATAGAAAGTCAACACCAAGACAAAAATATGCCAAATTGCAGGGTCTTTATTGCCAGCGGCCATGGAGGACTTGCGTCTCTCCAACCGGTGACCCCGAAAGGAGGGTGTCAAGACCTTTTATACCTGTACAACCACCTCGGGAGTGAGGGTGAGGGGCGGGGGTGGGGGTAAGGGGCTTCAGACATTCCAAGGGCTAGTAGATTCTGTAAATCACCTCCTGGGTGGAGATGAAGGTGTGGGGAGGGGGTGGGGGTGAGGGGCTCCGGACATTCCGAGGGCCAGGGGACTTTTTGACATTCTGATTGTTACTTAAGCGGTACACAAAAA
The DNA here is from genome assembly GCA_963573385.1 of Cacajao melanocephalus. NCBI lineage: Eukaryota > Metazoa > Chordata > Mammalia > Primates > Pitheciidae > Cacajao > Cacajao melanocephalus. The sequence continues at coordinate 7,161 of CAUYLG010048090.1, read as the reverse complement.
GTCAAGATAAGCATTTGTTTACACATTGTCTGGGTAGGGTGGAAATTAAAAGTCGCAGGGGCCAAGATGGCCTGGGTTTGGACTGCTTGCCTGTCACATTTGGGTTATAGAGAGCAGTTTCAACAGAAAGCCAAGGTATGGTTGAGGTGTGCAGTTTTATGGAGCTTTTACCGTGTCACAAATCCATTGGGTGGTTACAAGACAGGGTCTCATACCCAGGCTGGTCTCTAACTCTTGGGTTCAAGTGATCCTCCAGCTTCTGACTCCCAAAATGCTGGGACTATAGGTGTGAGCCACCACACTTAGACTAATTTATATTTTAGGTGACTTCTAAGTATTACCATCATAAAGACACAGTGAGCCTGGCATGGTGGCTCATGCCTATAATCCCAGCACTTTGAGAGGCTGAGGTGGTCACTGAAGCTCAGGAATTCGAGACTAGCCTGGGCAATATGGTGACATCTCATCTCTATTAAAAATGCAAAAAAATTAGCCAGGAGGGTTAGCACCCACCTGTGGTCTCAGCTACCCAGCCTGTGGTCCCAGGCTGAGGTGGGAGGATCTCTTAAGCCCAGGAGGTCAAGGCGGCAGTGGGCTGAGATTGTGCCACTGCACTCCACAGCCTCAGTGACGAAGCGAGACTCTATCTCAAAAAAATAAAAATAGAAAATAAAGAAAGAAAAGAAAAAAAGAAAGAACAGTGTGAAGAAACTCAATGTAGATATATTTTTGCATAATACATGCATCCTGTCCCTTTTCTCCTCATTAAGAAACATTTCCAGACTAGGAGTTGCTGAGTCAAAGGATATGCAAGTCTTGAAGGCTTTGATGTGTATTGTGAAATTGCCATGAGAAAGGTTATCCACATTCTATTTTCTCTAGGACTATATGTGTCCCTGTTTCCATACAGTCACAGCAATACTGAGTAGTATTAAATTTTTTAAATTCCCAATTCGAGAGAAGTTTATTGCTTTTCTTTTTCTTTTTTTTTTTTTCTGAGACAGTCTTGCTGTGTTGCCCAGGCTGGAGTGCATTGGTGCAATCTCAGTTCACTGCAACCTCCACCATCAACCTCCATCAAGAGATTCTCCTGCCTCAGCCCTTCCAAGTAGCTGGGACTACAGGCACCCACCACCGTGCCCAGCTAATTTTTCTTTTTTGTATTTTTAGTAAAGATGAGTTTCGCTGTGTTGGCCAGGCTGGTCTTCAACTCCTGACCTTGTGATCCACCTGCCTCAGCCTCCCAAAGTGCTAGGATTACAGGTGTGAGCCACCTCGCCCAGCCACATTTACTGCTTTTCTATTGATACTGTTCTCCTACCTGTGTTCCCACTACCCCTTAATTGAATAATAAAAGAAAATAAGGACATCAAATAAGAATAGGAATTTGGAATTAAACCAGAAAAAGAGGGAGGAGTTCAAAATATGTTCCAAGAGCTTTACCATTATGAATACTCAGCTCTGGTTTTCCCCCAAACTAGCTGAACCAGTATAAATGTTCCAGGGAGAAACAATTTTAAAGAAGTGAATAGTGGCCCTGCCCTGGTCCACCACCTAATCCAAGGTGCCGGGAGGTGACTCACTACAGCATCAGTCATTGCTGCGCACCCTACCTGGGGTTAGTATATAAAGCTACGCAGAGCAGATCTCTGGCCCCTGACCCTGGAAAATCTGTCTCACCCACAAAGATGTGGGCTCAGCTCCTTCTAGGAATGTTGGCCCTATCGCCAGCCATTACGGAAGAACTCCCGTGAGTGCTTGGTGTCAGAATTGCTATAGGGCAGTGGCTTCTTTGCCTAACATTCTCAAACATTTATTTGGAGATGGGGAGATAAACTTTGGTTTATCTTAATTTCCTCCTCCTTTTTTCTCCTCTTTGGTTCCATTGATCTTTTACCTGAGAGGAAGGCTGAGGTATGAAGAGAAAGCTTTAAAAAAGCTAAATATGGCTAAGCATGATGGTTCACACCTGTAATCCCAGCACTTTAGGAGGCTGAGACAGGTGGATTGTGAGGTCAGAAGTTCAAGACCAGACTGGTCAATATGGTGAAACCCCATCTCTACTAAGAATACCAAAAAAAAAAAAAAAGATAAATATGAAATGTATCCTGTTTGTTTTGTTTTTTTCTTTTGAGATGAAGTCTTGCTTGGTCATCAGGTTGGAGTGCAGTGGTGCAATCTCGGCTCACTGAAACCTCCAACTCCCTGGTTCAAGGTATTCTACTACCTCAGTCTCCCAAGTAAATGGGATTCCAGGCATGTGCCACCACGCCCAGCTAATTTTTGTATTTTTGGTAGAAATGGGGTTTCACCATGTTGGCCAGGCTGGTCTCGAACTCCTGACCTCAGATGATCCACCTGCCTCCGCCTCCCAGAGTGCTGGGATTACAGGCGTGAGCCACAGCGCCCGGCCTCCTGTTTTCTGAAATAGACCTGATTTCCCCCTTGGTGTACTAGGCATTTGTTCTGGGTGAGGGCCCCCTGATGGTGGCAGTTTAAGGCTGTGAAGTGAGTTGTTGCTTATCTGCTTCTTGTAGAAAATGAGGTGCATAAGGAAGGCAGGGGCTTGGTCTAATTCACTGCTACGTGCTGAGCGCTTAGGAGAGTGCTTAATTTTTCCTTGAGTGAATGAATCCTTATTGATCTAAATCTTTCTGTTCCTTTAATAGAAACTACCTGGTAACATTACCAGCCCAGCTTAACTTCCCCTCCATTCAGAAGGTTTGTTTGGATCTGAGCCCTGGGTACTACGATGTTAAATTCACTGTTACTCTGGAGACCAAAGACAAGACCCAGAAGTTGCTAGAACATTCTGAATTGAAGAAGAGGCACTTACATTGCATCTCCTTTCTCGTGAGCACAGACTCAGCGCTAACTGGAATCCCTTACTTGCCTATTCTCCTCCCTAGGTTCACTGTGATCTCACTTTAGGTATAATTTCTGGTATCTTTTGCCACAGCCTCTAAACCTATCTTTTCTCAACTTCAATTCCCTGCTATAACTCACCCACAATGTCCTTGACCTTGGATTTCTCCCTTTAGTTCCTGACCTTAATTCTTTTTCCTGGTAATTTGTCTTATGTCTCTATCCTTGCTACCCCCCTTCTAACTCAGCTCTTTCCTTTTACTCACTGTTGGGTTGAGACAAGTTGATTCTGTTCCCCGAGTCCCTTACTCCTCCCTAGAGGTCCCCTTTCTTGGCCAGGTACCACCTCCTGCTGGTGGCACAGAAGAAGTGGCCACAATCCGGGTTTCGGGAGTTGGAAACAACATCAGTTTTGAGGAGAAGAAAAAGGTTCTAATTCAGAGGCAGGGGAGTGGCACCTTTGTACAGACTGACAAACCCATCTACACCCCAGGGCAGCAAGGTAAGAGGCACCTATTTGCGGTTAGACGGAAAACTGGGGCAAACCGCGGTGCACAGGGGTAGAGGGGATTTGTGGTTTATGGAAGGCTTAGGAAACAAGGAGTGCAGAAGAGAGGAAATCCGGGGAGATTAAGTGTTACCAGTGTTGAATACATGCCGTGCTATGCAAAGAAGAGAAGTAGGTGGGGGTTGCTACTGTGTGTGTGTATCTAAAACAAAAGTACACATTTCTTCTGGAATAGAATTTGGAAAGTATAATTGGGTTGCTGGACCGTACAACAATCTGCTTGTACATGGCTAAGAAAACACTAAGGGCATTTGGCTTGAGCTCTTGTTTTTTTGTTTTTCTGGGTTTTTTTTTTTTTTTTTTTTTTTTTTTTGTATTTGTTCATTCTTCCTTATAGGGGCACTTCATTCTGAGATTTAAAAGTCAGGGGCCCTGAAGAGAAACTGTTTGTTTGTTTTTTTTTAATTTAAAATTTGTGTGGATACATGGCTGGTGTATATATATTTATGGGGTAGATGAGATATTTTGATACACGCATGCAATGTATAATCATCTCATCAGGGTATCCATCATCTCAAGCATTTATCATTTTCTTGTATTACAAACAATCCAATTATACTCTCTGAGTAATTTTTTTTTCTTTTGAGATGGAATCTTGCTCTGTCACCAGGCTGGAGTGCAGTGGCGCGATCTCGGCTCACTGCAACCTCCACCTCCTGGGTTCAAGCGATTCTCCTGCCTCAGCCTCCTGAGTAACTGGGACTACCATGCCCAGCTAATTGTTCTATTTTTAATAGAGACAGGATTTTACCATGTTGGCCAGGATGGTCTTGATCTCCACCTCGTGATCCGCTCGCCTCAGCCTCCCAAAGTGCTGGAATTACAGGTGTGAGCCACCGCGCCTGGCCTCTCTTAGTAATTTTTAAATGTGCAATAAGTTATTATTGACTATAGTCACCCTGTTGTGTTAAAAACTACTAGATCCCTAGATTTTATTCATTCTATCTATCTATACTTTTGTACCCGTTAACCATTCCCACCCCCACCTCTCACCCTGCCCACCACTACTCTTCCCAGCATCTGGTAACCATCATTCTGTTCTCTCTCTCTTTTTAAAAGAAATTTTTCTGTTTTTACCTTATTTTTTCCACACACCTTAAAATTATCATTCTATTCTCTGTCTCCATGAGTTCAATTATTTTAATTTTCAAATAAGTGAGAACATGCAAAGTATGTCTTTCTGTGTCTGGTTTATTTCACTTAACATAATGACCTCCCGTTCCATGCATGCTGTTGCAAAGGACAGGATCTCATTCTTTTTTATGGCTGAATAGTACTCCATTGTGTATGTGTACCACATTTTTTAAATCAGTTTTTTATCATCTGTTCATAGACACTGAGGTTGCTTCCATATCTTGACTATTGCAAATACTGCTGCAATAAACATGGGAGTGCAGATATCTCTTTGATATACGGATTTCCTTTCTTTTGGATATGTACTTAGCAGTGGGATTGCTGGATCATATGGCAGCCCTATTTTTAGTTTTTTTCAGAAACCTCCAAGCTCTTCTCCATAGTGGTTGTCCTAATTTACATTCCCACCAACAGTATATAAGGGTTCTCTTTTTTTCTACATCCTCACCAGCATTTATTATTATTTGTCTTTTAGAAAAAAGCCATTTTAACTGGGGTGAGATGACATCTTGTAGTTTTGAATTACATTTCTCTGATAGTCAGTGATTTGAGCACCCTTTTTATATACCTGTTTGCCATTTGTATATCTTCTTTGAGAAATGTCTGTTCAGATCTTTTTGCCCATTCTTTAATCTGATTACCAGATGTTTTCCTATAGAGTTGTTTGAGCTCCTTATGTATTCTGGTTATTAATCCCTTGTCAGATGGGTAGTTTGCAAATATTTTCTTTCATTCTGTGGGTTGTCTCTTTGTTGATTGTTTCCTTTGCTGTACAGAAGCTTTTTAACTTGATGTGATCCCATTTGTCCATTTTTGCTTTGGTTTCCTGTGCTTGTTGGGTATTACTCGAGAAATCTTTGCCCAGACCAATATCCTGGAGAGTTTCCCCAAGGTTTTCTTATAGTATAATATTTTCATAGATTGAAGTATTATATTTAAATGTTTAATCCATTTTCACTTCATTTTTCTATGTGGAGAGAGATGGGGGTCTAGTTTCATTCTTCTGCATATGGATATCCAGATTTTCCAGCATGATTTATTGAAGAGTCTGTCCTTCCCTCATGTATGCTCTTGTCACCTTTGTCAAAAATGAGTTCACTGTAGACGTGTGGATTTGTTTCTGAGTTCTCTTTTCTGTTCCATTGGTCTGTCTGTTTTTCTGCCATACTATACTGTTTTGGTTACTATAACTTTGTCATATAATTTGAAATTATGTAATGTGATTCCTCCAGTTTTGTTCTTTTTGTTCAGAATAGATTTGGCTATTCTAGGTCTTTTGTGGTTCCATATAAATTTTAGGGTTGTTTCTTACAGAAATCATAAAATTTAGGCTGTAGAATTTCTGCAGAGAATGTCATTGGTATTCTGATAGGAATTGCATTCAATCTGTAGATTGCCTTAGGTAGTATGGAATTTTAACAATATCAATTCTTCCAATCCAGAAACATGAAATCTCTTCATTTTTTGTGTGTCCTCTTCAATTTCTTTCATCAATATTTTGTAGTTTTTATTGTTGAGATCTTTCACTTCTTTGGTAAAGTTTATTCTTAGGTATTTTATGTTATTTATAGCTATTGTAAATGGGATTATCTTTCTTTATTTCTTTTTCAGATTGTTCCCTGTTGGCATATAGAAATGCTACTGAATTTTTATTTTTGAGACAGAGTCTCCCTTTGTCGCCCAGGCACTGGATTGCAGTGGTGGGATCTTGGCTTACTGCAACCTCTGCCTTCTGGGTTCCAGCGATTCTTGTGCTTCAGACTTCGGAGTAGCTGGGAGTACAGGCGTGCACCACCATGCTGGCTAATTTTTGTTTTTGTTTGTTTTGTTTTGTTTTGTGAGATGGAGACTCACTCTCGCTCAGACTAGAGTGCAATGGTGTGAACTCGGTTCACTGCAACCTCTGCCTCCTGGGTTCAAGTGATTCTCCTGCCTCAGCCTCCCGAGTAGCCGGGATTACCACCATGCCCGGATAATTTTGTATTTTTACTAGACATGGAGTTTCTCCATGTTGGCCAGGCTGGTCTCCAACTCCTGACCTCAAGTGATCTGCCTGTCTTTGCCTCCCAAAGTGCTGGGATAACATGTGTAAGCCACTGTACCTGTCCTCTTGCTGCTTTTAGGATTTTTTTGTTTAAATCCTTGATGTTTGGGAGTTTGATTATTAAATGTCTTCAGGTTGACTTATTTGGGTTAAATCTGCTTGGTGCTCTATAATCTTGTACTTAATATTGATATCTTTCTCTGCTGGGCTTGGTGGCTCATGCTTGCAATCCCAGTTTGGGAGGCCAAGGTGGGCAGATCACCTGAAGTGAGTAGTTCAAGACCAGCCTGGCCAACACGGTAAAACCCTGTCTCTACTAAAAATACAAAATTAGCTGGGCGTGGTGGCAGGTGCCTGTAATCCCAGATACTTGGGAGGCTGAGGCAGGAGAACTGCTTGAACCCAAGAGGCAGAGGTTGCAGTGAGCTGAGATCACACCATTGCACTCCAGCCTGGGCAACAGAGTGAGCCTGTCTCAAATAATAATAATAACAATAATAACTTCTTCTAGGTTTGGAAAGTTCTCTGTTATTTTCATTTTGAATAAACT
>CAUYLG010048089.1:0-46869 GCA_963573385.1 Cacajao melanocephalus | reverse complement strand
TTTTTTTTTTTTTTTTTTTTTTTTTTTTTTTTAACAAGGGTCCTGCATTTTCATTCTGCAGTGGGCCTGAAAATTACTTAGCCGGTCCTATGTACAGATGGTAGAAGTAAATGGTAAATTAAATATTTAGAAAATGTTTGGAAGGATGAAGTTGCACTTGAGGGTTACATCTGGATAAAAGTGAGAAATTGGGCCTTTGGAATCTTTTTTTCACATGCTTCCATTTAAACTGAAATAAGCCAGTACATAAGGTCCTTTCTAATCCTTATTTTTAGATTAGGAAATAGACTGACAGCTGACCTGTGGCAGCAATAGAATTATTGGTATGATTCCATCAGAAAAACAGTATAAATAGCTGTCCACTGAATGGGAAAACAAGAAATAGCAAAGAAAATCCAGCTGGTCATTTGCAATGGCAGATTATAATTTCAGCTGTAATCATGATGATTATGATGGAAAGAATTGCAATGTGTTCTGAGATCAATATTTTATGTGTGTAAAATTCAACACCACGTTTATATTTACTTTTTGATAATAAATGACTTTTAACTACCTCAGTACATAGATGAAAGTGGACATTAAGACTGAAATTTAGAAAGTGATAAAATGAGACTTATTTCTATTGATCTGCCATTTTGTATGTAGACATGCATGTTTACATGTATGTTTATGCATGCATATATTTACATAATATATACTAAGGTGGAAGAGGGAATAGTGTGTCAAGCATGTTGGGAAAGAAAGGAACATGGTAAATTCTGGCCATTCTGGCAAAGGAAAAACCAAAAAAGGACGAGGTTTATGGTGGGAAGATTATTAGAAGTAAAATGCTTGTTGACGCAAGGTGAAACCAGCACTCAGACAAGTTTTCTCAGCAAGGCAATTTACTTCTATAGAAGGGTGCCTCCTGCACACAAGGCAGAGGCAAGGGAGAGTGTGCAGAACAAAGGAGAGCAGGAGTTTTTAATCCCTAATGCGGATACTGTTCCTGTGTCCTCCCCTGTGGGCTGGGGTTGAACTGCACGATCTAGCCTAATTCCAATTGGCTACTATTGACATCATCAAAGGAGGCAAGGGTGGGCGTTTGATGGGAAGGACGGGTACATAGGGGATGGGAAATGCTTGGATGTGTTTGGGCATAGCAGAGATAGGCAGGGCTGATAAATGAATGGGTAAGATTACTTTTTGGAATAGAACAAAGAACCAGGAACCAAAACCCTTTGAAGAGGAACTATTTGTTTTTAACAACAATTATATGTCTGATTTCAGAAGCACATGAAAAGTTGAATCTCAAGTGCTTTAAAGGAGATGTAGTGAATAATCTTTTTGACACATGCATTTGGGGATAAAAGAAAATGGTCTGGAGACAAGAATTTGAAAGCTAACTGTGTAATCAGTGATTGAGGTCTTAGCCATCACTGAGATCACCTAAGTAAAGAAAATATGGTAGAGAGAAGAAAAGAGGCAGCCACCAACCCTTGCAGAATAGATAGGTCTGCTTGTGTGACTGAGAAGCATTGGGGGAAGAGAGTGGGGTAAGAAGAACCTGAACTATGTCAGGAACAGATGTCGAGGGAAAAGATTATTTTAAGAAGAAGAAATAGTGGTGCCAAGAGCTACAAGTAGGTACAGTAAGATGAGAACAGAAACATGTTCATTAGATTAAGTATTACTGAGGTCAGCAGAACAGAGACAGGTTAGGGTAGGTTGAGGAGTGGATGGGATAAAAATGGCAGAAATGCACTCTTGCTGTTGTTCTGCCTCTTTCTGTCTCTCCCTCCTTCTCTGGTTGAAAACTACAAAGAATCAAGCCATGCCATTCTCCATTTTGTTCACTCACTTTGTTGAGAAACCTTGAACCATATTTCGAGGTGTTCAGGAAGAAACCGTTTTCCTGCTGGGTTGATGAAAAAGGTGAGCCAGAAAAGATGACTAACCTGGACTCAGGTGCAGCTCCAAGTCTTTGTCTTGGAATGATGCTTGGAGTTGGGAAAGCCAGTGAGGAAGTGGGCTAAAGTTTTTCCCTTTGAGAAGGCAAAGAATTTCAATACAGTATTTGCAGTCTCACGTGGGGAAGACCTAATGCCTGTGTCCATGCCGGAACACAGAACCAAGAGGAAGCATGTGGCTGGTGTGTACTCCACTGAGAGGTCACGTGCCTGGTGGACACTATGGTGAGGTCCCAGCATTACTGCAAAGTTAAGTGGCCTCCTGGTTATTGCGAATGACCAGAGCCATGGAGGTGCAGGCTTCACATCCACAATCTCAACTTTGGGCTTACATCTTGACTCTAACTGAAGCCAAATGCACAGTCTCAGAAGTATACAGGCAGGACTGGAAAGAAGTGACCTGAAAATGGAAAATCTGTGTTTTGTTGCTTATTAACCCAGGCAAGCTAATGAACATCTCTGCCTCAGCTTCCTTGTCTTTGAAATACCGGTAATAGAATCTACTTGATAAGGTTGATGGGAAAATTAAATGACATACTATATCAAAAGTGCTTTGAGCAGTGCCTAGCATACAGTAAGCACTCAATAAATGTAAGCTGTTTTTATCTTTATTACCACCAGACACTTGTTAACAACAGTATGATTGCATTAGATTGTATTTTGGGTATGAAACATCAATTTATTAAATGTAAATATTTTTAAACTACCATCACTTCTGTGACCTGTTTTGATATTTCTGTATACATCTTTTAATATACCAGAGCCTTAAAACAATCTAAGAGGTTTGGATTACTCTCTATCTCTGAGTGGACTTGACAATGATCGCTAAAGTAGAACTGCATGTAGAAATCGAATGTGAAAGAAAGTGGTGAGGGAGAGCTAGAAAGAGGTGATTTTCTTCCTAATTGCTAGAGGTGTCTTGAATGCCAAGCCTCTTTGTTCTTCAAAAGGCACTTGATATGGTGATAAAATAACGGTTGCTGCTACTATTCATGTCAGTGCTATTGTTATTCAAACCATCGGACCCGTTGGAAAGTGTCTTCAGACACTTGACACATAGGCAAGGCTAGCTCTCAGTATTTCTATAAGCAAATGGGACTGTCGAAGGTTGCTTCGTGAATTACATTTCAAACTACAGAACTGTAGCGCATAAGGGATATTAATGTTTCCATTGCTTATCAACTAGCATTAGAGCTTGGAGGCCAAGATTAAAGTCTCTGGAAAAAAGAAGGAAAAAATATCTAGCTTGATGGTTGGGCAAAAAAACTCTAACTTTCCACAGGAAAAAAAAATTGCTAAAAGAAAGGGTAAATTACTGGACATGATTATTTATACCAGCTGAACTAGTCTTTGGAAATTCAGAGCTGATGAAATATATACAGCTGATTTTAGCTGATGGAATTTGTATTTTAAACATATTTTAGTAGTAATGACAGCTTTGCCACTTTTTAATATTGTCAAGTAAAGAAAATATTCACAGTAAATTCTGGTATTTCTGAGTACCAATTTATTTCTCCTAAAAGGCATTCTACCTACCTGAAAGATAGTGGTACTCACCCTGGACTAATAAGGGAACAAACTGTGACTTAGCAAAGCTAAAGCTTCAGCTTACGAGGGCTAAAACTAGTTCATAGTGAGTTCCACAGGGGGAAATCCAGCCCCGGGAGCTTATAGGAGCAGAGAAGGAACTCTGGGCCAGGGAGTTATACTTTGAACAGAGAGCTGTCTTCTCAGGAATAGTCTTAACTGCAATAACTTGGGGGGGGAAATTGGGTGTGTCTTGCAGGGGTGGTGGTGGTGGAGAATATGGCAGCTCTCATCTTGGTTCTGGGTTCTCTAGCTCAGTGGTCCCCAACCTTTTTGGCACCAGGGACCAGTTTTGTGGAAGATAATTTTTCCACAGACTTGGGAGGGTTGGAGGGTGGGGAATGGTTTCCAGATGATTCCAGCATATTACACTTATTGTGCACTTTATTCCTCTTATTATTACATTGTAATACATAATGATGTAATTACACAACTCACCACAATGTAGAATCAGTGGGAGCCCTGAGCTTGTTTTCCTGCAACTAGACTCTCTCATCTGGGGATGATAGGAGACAGTGACAGGTCATCAGGCATTAGATTGTCATAAGGAGCATGCAACCTAGATCCCTCACATGCGCAGTTCACAAAAGGGTGTGCCCTCCTATGAGAATCTAATGCCACCCACTGATCTGACAGGAGGCGGAGCTCAGGTGGTGATGGGAGCAAGGAGGAGAGGCAAGTAAATATAGATGAAGCTTTGCCCACTCACCTGCCACTCACCTCCTGCTGTGTGACCCAATCCCTGACAGGCCACATACTGGTAACCAGTCTGTGGCATTGAAGTTGGGGACCTCTGCTGTAGCTCTCATTTTACATAAATTTTATTTACCCAGAGGATAGGTATTATATTGCCATTACAAAAATAAGGAAATGGAGGCTCAGAGATTGTCTGGGACTTGTCCCAGGTCACACAGCTGCTAATTTGGCAGGAGTGGGCGGGGCTGGGATTAAACCCCACATCATTCCTCTTCGTGCATGATCTTTTCTGCTCTACCCAAACTGCTTCTCATCACACAGTTCTGTCTCCCCTCCCAGTTCAGATATCTCTAACGACCCTTGGAGATATTTTTTAATCAGAGAATTACAAAGACAGATTGTGTGAAAATGGCTGAATCTGCATCATGGGATACGAGCTAGCTGCAGTTGACTCTTCAATTAAGTGTAATCGTTATATTCCTGCTGACATCATTTGCCATGTCTGCCTCATTGTAATCAATTAGTTAATTGACTGATATCTAGCTTGGTTATGAAAGGGCACAAACAGTTTAACAAGCCAAAAATATTATGGAAGAAATCAGAGGGAGCAAAACTAAGACATGAGGAAAAGCTCAGGAAAACACAGCAGTTCTCATTCACACTTGGCCGAGGATGTGGCTTTGTCTTGGGGAGTGCTGTGCCTCCATGTTCATTTCCTGGGTCCCACAAATGCTTCTGCTTGGGCTCAACTTAGTTCTTCTCACAGGTGGGTGGCAGCACGGGGCTGTTGCTTCCTGCTTCTTTAAACAGGAGACTTACTCCCTATGGCAGAGAATGGTCTGGATCAGTGGATAAAATAGATTGAAGTTCCATATTTTGCCCAACCTGTTAAAATATTAGTTTATTTCCTTCTAAGACCCTTTCTAGGCATATGTATAAACATTTCTGCCGAGTTGAAATTATACCATACACATAATTTTATACTCTGCTTTGCTTTTCTCAACAGTATATTGTTACAGCATGTAAAATTCCATGAAATTCTATGAAAACAGTTTGAGAAACCAATTTAATTTTTTTGTTGTTGTGAAAAATATATATTCATATGGAAGACAACTCAGGGGTATACAAGGGCCTGGACTCTCCCTACACACCCCCAGCCCTGCCTCATCTCGCCTCATCGCCAGCACACTTTGGAAAACTGCCTGGCCTAAGTAGCACCTCTTGCTCTTAGGGTACATTTCTGACTCTCTGGGTCCTGTTCCTTGGGGCCAATGTACTGTAGCTGAGCTGCAGAATTGGATGGGAGTGCTTGTACATGACATCTCTTGATCTAGAAATGATTTTCTCCTTAGCCAGAGACATTTCTTCCTTGCCAGTTTTTGCCTAACTCTATAAAATATTCTGCCCCCTACCCCCACCCCAGGTACCCTGGCTGCCAAAGGTCAGTTCCACCGCTGGGTGGCTTCATTATGACCATTGCATTGTGCATGTGGAGGATCCAGCTGTATCTGCCAGTTTGTTCTGCCCTGAGGCGTTTGCACAGGGGGGCCTGTGAGCTTGTGTAAGCCAGGCAGTGCATCATCCATCCAAGCACTGGGTCCATGTGGGCTGATTAAAGCAAACTCCAAGCAACAAGATACTCTAGACTGTGCCCAGGGCTTCCAACCACTTGTTCTTTCTCCTGGACTCTTGGCTTCAGGTTTTGGACGCTCTATCCAACATTGATGGCTGCCTCTGATATCCTCTGGCATCTTTCTTGCCTCTTTTTACTTCTTGGTCTTTGGCTGGTTCATTCCTGTGTCTTTTGCTGTTTTTTTTGTTACCATGTGCATTTCCTTTATCCTAGCCTCATGGCTATATGGAATTTCAGCTCTGGCCAGGGTAAGCCTATCTTCCCTCTACCTAATCCCTTTTTTGTTGGAATAAAACAGATTACAACATTTTGTTTATAAATGTTGCTGGGACCCTCATAACCAACACTGGGGCAACACACAAAGTCCTGTTCACTCTCCCACTGCCCATACCTGGGGACTTGAGAATGGCAGGAAGGAAAAACAGTCGTAATTGTTCTCCAAAAGAGAGATGAGGAGGCAATATGGTTGACATCGAATTTACATCAGCCACTGCTTAGAGTGCCACTGTCTTGCCCACATTTCTTCTCTCAGACTAATTCTGGAGCAATTCCAGTAAATTTCCAGGCTCCCAAGCCCCTCACCAAGGGTAGGGGTAAGAGGGGATGAGCAAACTGGCCCTGCAGACTCCTCTGTGAGGATCTGGCAGGACTGACGGCCCCTCTCTGGAGGCATTCCACAGCCACCATTTCCATCTCCTTTAGCTGATTTAGCACAGAATTCTGCCAGACTAGCAGCTGGACCGATTCTCAGAAGTCTTCAGAGGGTCCCTTTGGGGAGGGCCTTCTCATTCACTGGTAGTGTAGGTAAAAATGGCAAACTTTCCAGGAGGTGATAAGCATTTGTAATTTTCTACATAACTTTATCCCGGACATTCTACTTCTAGGAATTTACATTCTCGGAAATTACTGGACAAAGATAGAAAGGGGCAACTGAGTAACTAACTCAAAAATGTAACTAACTGAGTAAGTAACTGTAAGAATGCCTAGGGCAGGTGTGGTGGCTCACGTCTGTAATCCCAGCACTTTAGGAGGCCCAAGTGAGTGAATCATGAGGTCAGGAGTTCAAGACCAGCCTGGCCAACATGGTGAAACCCTGTCTGTACTAAAAATACAAAAATTAGCCAGGTGTGGAGACATGTGCCTATAGTCCCAGCTACTCTGGAGGCTGAGGCAGGAGAATTGTTTAAACCTGGGAGGTAGAGGTTGCAGTGAGCCGAGATAGCACCACTGCACTCCAGCCTGGGTGACAGAGCGAGATTCTGTCTCAAAAAAAAAAAAAATGTCTATGGCAGAGTTGGCATAAAAGACAAAGACACTTAATAAGGGGGAAGGAGAAAAGGGAAGGAAGAAGAAACAGAGAAAGAGCGAGAGAGAGAGAGAGAGAGAGAGAGAGGACTTCAATGTCCCATGATGGGATTGGTTAAATAAACCATTGTCTATCTGTAAATGAACTATGATGTAACTTTCCAAAATAATTTATATGTGCTTCCTAGCCTGGAATCTGTTCTTGTTATATTGTTAAGTTAGAACAAGCAGGTTACCAAACAGTATCCTTTTAAGGATATGTATTAAATGTTAACAGTGGTTAGCTGTGGGTGGTGTGATTTCAGGTGACTTTTTAAAATTATTTCTGTTTATATGCTTTTTTTGAAATCATCTACAAAAACATGCATTGCGTCTGTAATTAAAAACAACAGTCAAGGAGAAAAGTGACTCGTCGAGTCACTGAACATCCCACCATTGTAATCTCACTGCTTTGTGTGAGAAGTGACAAGTGCCCTTGAGACCCAGACACATTGTCCTGCCTTTGAAATGACATTCTCTCCACAAATCAGGATGAGCTGAGAAATAGGGTTGAAACCGCATGCTTGCCAGAGGTCACCTTGTGTAAATCCCTGGCATTGGCAATCCTGCCCCCATGGCAGAAGCCCCACCTAGGGCCAACCCCGAGAAATGAGTTTTCAAGAGCCCCAAGGGGCGCTGCTATCTGTTGGCTAAGGCATCTGCACAGTCCTGTCAGAGGACACTCAAGGAAATGGACAGTACAGCTTCTGTCCTGCCCTGACAGACCCTTTTCTGATCTCAGGAAGAGTTTTCTGTTTTCTTCCAAACCACTAATAGCCAGATCCCTGACTCACTTGATCAAACCATGCCAAAGGACCAGCTAGGAACATGTGAAAACTTCAGTCTCAGGTATTCCATCCCAAACAGGGTCAGAATCTCTGAGGGTGGTACCGTGGGAATCAGAGGAAGGGCATCCACATCCACACATCCTCTTTATGCCCCTTCAAACTCACCCTATGCTGGTGTAGAGAAACCACCATGTGACAGCATGGAGTATTCACAATTGGTGAGAAAATTCATGTGCCAGGAGCACAGCTACAGGAAAAACAAAGGGCCATGGAGTCAGTGGGAGAGACAGATGGAGCCCATTTTGCAGCTGAGAAAACAGAGGGATTACACTCATTTGCTTATAGTAACATAGGGAATGAGGATTCAAAATAACTCCTCCTGTCTTTACCAGCAGAGCATTAGCTGTGGTTTCAACCTCTCACCCAGATTCTTATGTCTGGCCCTGTAACCCCAGAGAAAGGAATATTTTACTGCACTCGTTTCTAATCATTTTGATATCATGAATTCCCCTGAGAGTCTGATGAAATGTGCATATGCACATGTATCTACACTTTTGAAAAGATTGCAAGGGGTCTATGGGCCCCCTGAAGCATCTTCCATAGTTCATAAGACAAAAGCTCCTCACCCCCAATAAGGAGCAGAGAGAGACCAGGTAAAAGTTTAAGGAACTGAAATCTAAGACAAAAGATTTTCATCATTACTGGGGGAAAAATGCCTTAGTGAAGGGCAAGAGGAAAAACAACAAAATGAGTAGGCTGTGTGTTGGCACTACCAGCAAAACATCCTAAGCGATGACAGCTGACGTGCTCGTAGTATTTTAGGATCTCTCCTCCTGCATGTTTGTTACTTAGATACAGTGACAAAGGCTCACATTGGAGATGATTATCCACTCTCCTTCCATTGAGGCCTCTCTATTAAGGCATGACAATAAAAAAAAGCTATGGGCCTGGAAAAGAACACCAAGCTCTTGGTATGATGAAAACTAGGCTATGAATATTAGTGATATCATCCAGTGCTTTTTCTCAGGATTCCAGAACATTCTCATTTGTTTATTGGTGTAACAGCTTTCCCCGCAAAGTCTACGTCCCAGACATTACCCCATTGCCTGGGACAGCAACCCCCATTAGTGTTTGCCCTGCCTGGCCTCTGCTGTCAGGGCCTTGCTCTGTTAAAATAATCATGATAAACTCACTCTCAGTAAGTTACAGTGGCTGCTAATAATGTACCGAGTGGCCTGATTCAGATGACAGCTGAATTGAAGCAGCAGCTTCAATGCTTCAAGTATGAGAAATGAGGACTATGAGAATACCAAAGATGAAGACACTGTAGTTCCACAGTCCTAAGTAAGGTGACTCAGTTTATCTCTGACAGAGCTGACCTTGCCATCTACCCTGAGGCCAAGTTAAAAAGTATGTAGACCAGAAGTAAGAATATTTGCCCAATGGGACCTATCCACTTAAAACCTCCTACAGACAGGAACTTAATTGATAAGTTCCCCTACTCCTTGCTATGGAAGCCCTGGAGGAAACCTTTAGAGAATCTGTTCATCAACCTCTGTTTCATATCTTATAATATATTAATTGTTACTCTTATTGCTGCTTAGCAGATGAAGCAAGTGAGACATCTGCAGTGGAAAAAGCATGAGGTTTGGCACCGGCGAGTTCTAAATTCAGCGGATCTGAGCCTCAGCACCCTTATTTATAAAATGGGGATAAACTCTATGCTATCCAAGTTATTGTAAAAATGAATTGGGGATTTTATCTAAAGTGCCTAGTGTTAAGTCAAGTAGAGAGTAAGTGCTCAAAAAACGGTCTCTTCTCAAGTAACTGGCATACTGTTACTTTTCAGGAAAATGGCAGAGCCAGATGTTCCGAGGACTAGTTCAGGACTCATTCCACGCATTCTTTCCTGCCTGGTACCATCTTCACACAGCCATTGTGAAAAGAGCTTCAAATTCCCATATGGAGATGTGGAGATTCACCTTTCATGACAAACATTCTTGCAGAATTAATTCACAGCATTGCTGAGGTGGGGTAGCGGTAGATGTGAGTGATTTTTTTTTTATAGTGTTACAATAATTTATCATCTTCTCTCCAGCAGCCGTACTCTGGCTGGCAGCTCTAAAAACCCTACAGTCGATGAGAGAGCAGTGAACAGAAATATTTTCAAGAGCAGATGGGACGTACCTTCAAAACGCAGGATTGTCCCACTGAAACTGGGACATCTGGCAACCCTAAAAAAGCCCAAACTAGATGAAATAAAAATTATGAGATGGAGAAGCAGAAAAATATGTCTTTGCATTGATTAGCAGGGAATGTAATTAATCTCCTTCAACTCCCTTTTCAGTCCTGTGGTGTAAAACAAGGAGAAATTGCAGTCTTACTGGGTTCCCTTGTGACAATTCTTACGTGATAATTTCAAAGTAGTATGAGTTTTAAAACTTCATAGTAATGCTTCCCTTTCTATTGCTTAGAAATGTCCAGGGAGCGATAAAATTCATGCCTAAACTTCCTCAATACAATGCTTTTCTTATTAGCCCGGCCAACAGTGAGGGGAGGAGCGCTCGGCTGACTGAAATCAGGCCAGCTTTTAGTTTTAGTAGGAAATGATAGAAACAAATCTTTCCTTCTGTATGAGGTAGTTCTGCTCCTGATTTCTCTTTCTGTGAAGTGAAGAAGCAAGGGGAAGAGCCTAGCAGCCTCAGAGAAAGGAGAGAAGACCCCGGACTCTCCTTCTCACTGTCCTCCCTTCCTCCTTATCCTGGCTCGGCTCCAGCACCCAATCCTGGTCATTCTCTTCTCGTCGAAACCTGGTTTCTGTTTAGACTCTCATGCCCGTGTTAGCGTGTGGCTGTGTACCTTTCTCCCCTTCCCCTGCCCTGCGTGGGTCCAGCATGGTGCCTGAAACATTTTAAGTACTGTAAAGTGAAATGTTTGAGGATTTGGACAGGTGCATTTGGTCTGGAAGAAGACCAGATGAGGGAGTAGGACCTGAGTTCAGTTTATCACCTGCTGGTGGGCAGGCCGCAGAAACACAAGCAAAAATAAAATCTAAGAAATTAATCATCTTAAAGCCAAATAGCTAGTCTTTAGGAAGGTATTTTTTTAAAATATCTATTTGTTCATTGAATTTTAGTGTTTTTTTTCCCAAATATTCTGTTATGCCCATGTCTTGGACTCAAGTGCCAATTGGCCCAAGCTGACCAACACAAGAAATGATGCTCAGAACATGAACAATGTGAACTGAATTATGTCCACTACTCCCCCATATGTTTGGGCTGGGGGAACACAATTCGTATATACATATATTTGAATTCACAACTATATATGTTAAAGTGCTGACTCCCAATATGGTGGTATTTGGAAATGGGGCCTTTGGGAGGTAATCTAACCTTATTCGATTAGGTTATAAAGGTAAAGCCTTCATGCTGGGGTTAGTAGCTTTGTAGGAAGAGGAAGAGAGGTGAGCTGTCTCTGTCCCTCAGTTCATGCACTGGGGAAGGCCATGTGAGGACACAGAGAGAAGGCAGCCACCTGTAAACCAAGAAGACAGCCCCCAACCAGAAGCCAATCAGTTAGCACCTTGGTCTCCGATTCCCAGCCCAAGCAGACTAAGACAAAAGTGGTGCCCGGAATGGTTAAACACCATGCCCCGGGGCACATGACTATGAGATGCTAGGAGCTGAAAACTCACGTCTCTGACACCAATCCCAGGCTGATTTCCCCTATACCACATGGCCAGCTCCAAGTTCATGACCTAAAAGCATGCAGGAATTTAAGCAGCTGCTCTTCTATCCCGGTGGTTATTGCTTGGGACAAACCCACAGATGCTGAGCGTCGGGTGAGGGTGAGAAGATGTGGGCTTGCCTCATTCTCTGCCACATACAAGCTGTGAAACCAGGCAGCCTAACTTCCTCAGCCTCGGTTTCCTTATATGAATAATGGGAATTTGTAAGAATTACATTGGACGATAAGCTTAAAAGAGATTTATGAGCTGTTAAGTACCTCACAAACAACAAGGAAAATATTCTGATCAGAGAGCTCCTCAGAGATGATACAGCCTATTTTCTTACTTTGTGAGTAATAAAATTAATCATAAACAATGACCTTTGAGGACACTAACTCAGCCAGAGTTACCTTCAGTTCAATCCTGAGACAGAACTTCTGAGGGGCTTGTCAATTTACACCATTAAGAGAGAAGTCAAAGTCAACTTATTCATTAGGCACAGACGACAATGTATCTAGGGCTTATGATCTTTTCAGGGCCCATTTTAAATTATTTTAACATCAGGGGAAAAAATGAACTTTTAAGTTAAATATAATAATATATAATTTTAATTGAATAATTAATTTCTAATTTTTTGTTGAGACAAGGTCTTGCTGTATAGACCAGGCTGGTCTCAAACTCCTAGGTTCAAGCAATCCTCCTGCCTTATCCGCCCAAAGTGGTAGGATTATAGGCATGAGCCATAGCACCCAGCCCCTAATATATAATTTTAATATGTTTATCTCCATACCAATGCAGTTGTAAAATATAATTTTTAATGCTCTCTCCAGGAGAAGGGCCCACAAAGGCAAAAGCGCCCAGCGCCCATGAAAGTCATACTGCAGGCTTGAGAAAAGCACCAAGCAATGAAAATACTTCTAACTTCCAAGGGAGATATTCCCTTTATTGAATTAAATATTGCTTTGTAGTTCTGCAGCCACACTTGATTCCCTAATGTTCTCCAAATGTGCTACAATCTTTCCCAAGTTGTGCCTGTTTGTACCACTCCTTCTGTCTACACCATCTTCTCCACTCGGCAAACACTCTAATGTCACCCCCTTCCGTGCCACTGTTGAGGTGCATCATAGCTCCTGGTCTCGTGGCTTTAAACATTTTCATTATCCTCATCGCCCTGTGGCTCATGTTTTAATTGACAGCCAGCTGTATTCAGAAGTTGCAGAGCTCCCATGTGTGATGTAGTAAAACTTCATGGTAAAGAGCAGGGATCCTGGTCTTGACTTTCAAATTCAGTTTTGTCACATACTAGCTGCGTGATATTTGCCTAGTCAGGTAATATCTTTGCCTCAGTTTCTTCATCTGTAAAATGGGAATCATGCCTCACAAGATTACTTGAACATACATGCATGCCTGCACATACACATACATGTTGCTGGGAACACAGTAAGAACTATATAAGTGATAGACATTATGGTTATTACAGGTCCTATTAATAGTATTATTATGTAAAAACTTCTAGGTCCTAAACATACAAAAAGCTCTTTACAAAGCTCAAAGTCGAATAGAAACAAGCATATTAAGAAGATAAGTCGAACTATGTTTTTCTAAGATTTTTGAGAAGCCCGACTCTCCCTAGCTAGAGGGAGTTGGGAAAGGCATTTTAATAGCCATAGGATGGTGCTGGGTCTTAGAAGATGGCAAGGGGGAGTTCTTCAGGCTGATGAGAGGGTGGGCCTTATAAGAAGGATTTGCAGACTTAAATAGTAAGTTAAGTCTGCAAACATAACTCCAAACATAAAACGTAACTGGCCCCCAAATGACAAATTATGTTTGGAGATTGCTGAGGGGTTTAATGGGGCCAGACATACGTCCCTTCCAGGAGAAGAATGAGAGAGGAGATGACAGAGAGACTGCTGAGCCATACTTGGAAGTATGGCCTTTCTACTTCTGAGTGCAGGAGAGTAACTGCTTAAATGTACACTACAGGAAGATCCCAGTGGCGCAGGGTGGAGGGGAGACTAGAGTGGGGTAACTGGAGTGGGCTCGACCCTTAGTCCATTGGCTTTGTCCATTTTGTCCAGTTTGGGCAAGAATGCTACTGAGTTGGTTTAGCAAAAATCTCCCACCTCTTGGTGTCTGACCACCCTTGATAATCCGATTAAATTTCTTATTGCCCCCTTCTTTATATCTTGTTGCCCTAGCCTGCCTTCAGCAATCATCCTGTCATCTGCTTAGCCAGAATCTCCCTTACGTGGATCTCTCCTCTTAGTAATTTGTTATGCACTGACCGCCACCCCGCTCCATGACTATAAATCTCCACTTGTCCTTGTTGTATTTGGAGTTGAGCCCAGTCTCTCTCCCACACTGTGAGTCCTCATTGCAGAGATCTCATACCTACCCCGCAATTCCCCCAACCCCCAAAGAAAGTCTTTCTTGACATCTGTAACAAGGGTCACGAATAGTTTTTTCTTTAACGTCAGTCAGCAAACTATTCTGGCCTTGAGATCAGAGGGCTAGGGCTGGATCTAAGGCGGACAGGGTATGGGAAGGGAGAGGACAAGGCCAGAGATGCAAGACTTGGTAAGGCTTGGTGACAGAATAGCTGGAGGAAGAAAGGGTAAGGGAAAATTTGAGGGTAATTGATTCTTGGTTCTTTTCTTGGTGGCAGGATTGACGGTGACTATGTAAGGGAAGACTGAAAATAGGGAGAGGTGGCATTTGCAGTGCCTCTGGAATACAGGTAGAAATACCTGGGAGGCTGATGAATGGGTGGGTTCTGGGTGCTGAAGAGAGACCTAGGCTGAGGATAAAGGTTTTGGGAATTCATCAAGCCTGTAGATGACAGCAGAAGCCATAGGGGCAGCTGAGAATGCCCGGGGACCTGGGCACCCGAGGAAGAAATGTGGAGAACATGGAGATTCAAATCACATTCATATTTCTCTTTACTAGTTTGTACACTGTTCATGCGCTGGTCATGTCTTTGCCACTTTATTCCTAATAGTGCAATGATCATTGAGGTGACTTGAGGTCCAAGCTCTGAGAGTGTTTAAATCTGCTGCCCACAAAGGGATGGCCAAGTTAGAGATCCTCCTAGGAGGCCTTGCTGTGTGCTCTACAGGGTCAGTCAACCACCAAATTGTCAGGTTGGAAGAGCTTGTCCTTGGGATCTCCAAACTATACTCAGCAAGACCTGAACCCCTTGGCATAGGCTGGTGCAGGGAAAAGAAGTCTTGTGCTTTTGTGTTGGACATAGCTGGGTGAGAGTTACAACTCTCTCACCTGAGGAAGTTCAAACCTGAACAGTTGTGGTAAAGATGAGACGATTTTATGGCCTAGTATATTTTACTTAACTGCTTATGTTCTGCTTCATCCACAGGGATATTAGCTTCGTGTTAGCTTTGTTTTCTACCACAAAGGCATAGACACACTTGCCACTGATTTGTGATAGAAAGAGAACCTTCTCTCTAAGGCCTCAGTTTTCATTTCTGCAAAATGGAAATAATAATCCTTCCTCTTTCTATTTTATAGAATTGTTGAAATAATCAAAGGCTTAGATAGCCATTCCTGTGACTTGCAGCAAGACAGTAACCCCTTGGAGAGAAAAATACAAGCAGATTAGTTGTTGCGTGTTTATGATCCTCCAAGTTCATTATTCCAGAGAGAAGGGTGCCCAGGTCAGGTTGGCTATAGACAGGGCTCTGGCAGAGGGAAAGCCCCCACTCCCATCACCTCCTGCGTATTTGTAAAGGATGGGAGATCTTGTAAAGTATAAGCTTCAAAATAGAGAAGCAATCTCATCAGAGAGGTGGCGCCTCCGGTGTGCTGTGGCTGTGTGCTTTGGTCACTGTCTCAGGAACTACCTCTCCTTGCTAAGCCACAGCAAGGGGAAGAGGTGAGCCTCCAGGGCCATCCCAACTCCTCTCTCCTCACTCGGGTATCTCCAATGCCCACAACAGAGGTCAGCACGTGGTAAGTGGTCAAAAAGCAGTCATTGAGTAACTAATGTAGTTGACCCATTTGATCCAGCAATTCACTACTACATATCTACCCAGAGAAAAAGATACTTGCACACCATTTATAGAAGCGCAATTTGCAATTGCAAAAATATGGAACCAGCCTTAATGCCCATCAATCAATAAGTGGATACATAAAATGTTATATATATATATATATATGTGTGTGTGTGTGTGTGTGTGTGTGTGTGTGTACACATACATACACTATGGAACAGTACTCAGCCATAAAAAGGAACAAAATAATGGCATTCACAGCAACTTTGATGGGGGTTGGAGACCATTATTCTGAGTGAAATAACTCAGGAGTAAAGAACTAAACATCATATTTTCTTACTCATAAGTGGCAGCTAGGGGGATGCAAAGACATAAGAATGATACATTGGACTTTCTTGGGAAAAGGGGGAAATAAATACATAATGAATACCTGGTTTGGGAAGCGGGGGGAAAGGGTGGGGCGCTGAGAGTACATATTGAGTACAGTGTACACTGCTCTAGAGATGGATACGCCAAAATCCCAGAAATCACTACTAAGGAACTTATTCATGTAGCCAAACACCACCTGCTCCCTAAAAACCTATTGCAATAAATAAACTTTTAAAAGTGTGCTCGAAAGTGTCTAACACAGTCCCTGCACACAGTAGGTACTCAGGAAGTAAACTTTTCTTCTGTCCTCCAGATGCTTACAAGGCTCATGCTCATTTCAAACTATATTTCTGAGTGCCTCCTTCCCCACTCATACGTCTAGAGTGGTCTGCTTCTCCCTGAGGGCCCTGAATATGCTGGGTTTCTCTGTTCCTTTTCCCTCTAGTCACATTTGCTGGCTCCTTTGTTCCACCCCTTTGTTCTCTGCCTTCTGCTGGACAATAGCACTTTATAACAACCTAATGAGATAGAGACAACTGCCGCTCTTTTCCAGTGAAGAAAACTGAGAGTCCAGGAGTTAGTGTCTTGCTCGAAGCCATAGGGATGGCGAGTCTCGATGTGACAGCTTTAAACCTTTTGACTTCAAGTCCATGGCTCTGCAGCTGCCTCCTTGGTTATTGTGTGATCCTTCAAAAACTATTCCTCAGCAGATCCTCAGGAGAGTAAGTGATCTTCATGATGCATGTCCCAAAAAGCCGCAACCTCAGGCTGCTTTGGGTGAAATCCTGGAAATTAGTGGAAGAAATTCTCTGGTCAAGAGAGCCAGGTCCTAGAGCTACCTCTGCCACCTGGCATATGTGTCACCTTGGGCAAATCTCTGCATTGTGCTAGGCCTCAGTTTTCATTTCCACAAAATGGAAGTAATAATCCCTGCCCTTTCTACTTTATAAAACTGTTGAAAGAATCAAATGCATAATGTGGGTGAAAAATGGTCATTAATCAAGAGTGCCATTTAGGTCTCTAAAGATTGATTCAGTGTCCATTATGTATTTATTTTTATTCTAAATTAATTTTTCCTAAGATACATTATAAGTATGTTTGAACTGCACTTCATAAACTATTTTTTTTATCAACCAGACTAAATTTTTTATAGTCCACTCTAGCAGAAATAACTCATTGTCATTGTCATCACTTTGACAAACAAAGCTTTGAGGGCTTAAAACCTCACCAAAGATAGAACTGGTATTTGCCAAGGGATCCTTTGGTCCATGAATCTCACCAATTGGCTCCCTGTGCAGTTACATGAATGAGGAAAGGACAAGGCTCTTGGATCTGAGACGTCTGAACTGCCTCCTGCCAAGTGGCAGGGACAATTTTAGTGCTGCTGAGAATCTGACTGCTGTTTCCGCCCACTCCCGCCTTCCTCCTTCCTCCTGTCCTTGAGCACGCAGATGCTGCCTGCCTTCTGCTCTCTCCTTCACCAGTTTCTTGCATTTCCATGTCTCCTTGTACCCGTTTTCCTCACTCCAGACTCTCATTACTGTGCTTTCCTTCTTATCCCTCCCCACCCCCTATACACACAGTTATATTGCTTGGCTTCTCCAACAGACCCATGCTGTGTGCTTCCTTACCCCAGTGAGCATGGCCGGGCACAGCCTTGGGGTAGCAAGGGTGATTCATTCTCATTCTTCTCTTGAACCCTCATGATACCAATGATAAGGGTTCTTTCCAACATGGCCAACATCTTCACTTCCCTTATCATCTTTCCCCTGGATTACTGTATCTTTTTTATTATTACAATTATTTTTTTTGAGATGGAGTTTTACTCTTGTTGCCCAGGCTGGAGTGCAATCGTGCGATCTCAGCTCACCACAACTGCCACCTCCCAGGTTCCAGCCAGGATTCTCCTGCCTCAGCTTCCCAAGTAGCTGAGATTACAGGCATGCGCCACCAAGCCTGGCTAACTTTTTGTATTTTTTAAAGTAGAGATGGGGTGTCTCCATGTTGGTCAGGCTGGTCTCGAACTCCTGACCTCAGGTGATCCTCCCACCTCGGCCTCCCAAAGTGCTGGGATTACAGGTGTGAGCCACCATGCCTGGCCTGTATCCTTTTATTAACTGGGCACCCACCTGTAGTTCTGCCCACTCCAGTCTACTCATTCACCCTACTGTACTCAGAGTGAACTTTCTAAATAGAAATCTGACCTGCCACTTCTGGAATGCAGTAACTAGAATCTACTAACTCCAGATAAAATCCATATTCCTCAGCTTCACATTCAAGGTCACCTATCATGTACCCCCTCCTAACTGCTCCAGATGTATTCATTCCCAGCTACACAGATCCTGCACACTGAAAATAGATCTTTGGGGGGCACTGCTGGCGAATGAATGAATAGCACATGCTCAGAATGGGAGGTTGTGTGATGCAATGGAACCTGTATGGATTTGGGGTTAGACCTGTGTTAAGGCCTCTGAAACTTATCCACTGATATTGAGTAATCAACCTCTTTTATCCTAATTTTCTCTGTATATAATAGAAAATCTTATGCTTTTCCCACAGCTGGGACTAGGGAATGGTGACTGAGGGATTTACCTTGGACACAAAAATTAAAGAGGCACCAAAAAATTCAGTAATCAAGAAAATACCTTAATACAATATTTTTTTGAAAAATCAAAATTGGTGAAAAAAAATTTATGATGAACAAAATTTTAAAATTGTAAATAAAAACAGTATCTAACCATCCTCTTACCCAACTCATCTCACTTGCTGACCTTCTCATCACATTACATTTCTGGTCATTAGTGACCAGTGCCACTCTATAAACTGTGGTTGGCCTGCAATACACAGAAGGTCAAAATATTTATATATTTTAGCAGTGATTGGCCAGGGTGATTTTATGTCTGTTCAACTCGTTTACAAATTTGGGCTTTAATTTTGTATGTCTTCTGTTATTTCCTTTTTTTAGGCAATTTTTTTTTTTTAGTATTGCAGTTTACAAGAGTTTTGGTGAGCAATGGATTAGAAATAATTTTACAAAAATGTTCTTTCATCACAGATGGCTTAGGAAGCACCGCTCTGAAGTTCAACGCAACCCCAAAGCTCTGTGGTTTTCTAGGATTGATTCATTTGTTCCTAACTGAGATGTACCCAACCGTGAAAAGATGTGGGCTGAACATACCAACTCCAAGGAGCCCGGGTATCATTGTAGTCCATGTCAATGGTGCCCCCTGGTGTTGGGAGTGCAGCAGCCCTGTGTGAGTCCTGCAACAGGATACCCCCTCACACACTTACCTTTTTGGTGGGGTTTCATTTTTCCTTTTTCTTCCTCACTTTCTGCGTTCACCTGGACAACGAATTCATCTGTCTATCCGTTCATTCAACAAATACTTATTGAGCCTCTACTGTGGGAGTGGCAATGCATGAATTTGACATGGTGCCTACCCTTAAGGAGCTTACAGTCCAGTGGAAAGGCCAGAATGAACAATTAAGCAAACAAATAAATGTATCAAACTTGTGAAGTCTTAGGAAAACTAAACTAAGTGTTCTGATAAACAATAAGAGAATGAGGTTTACTAAAATAGGGTGTTCAGGAAAGCCCTTCCTGAGGACACCATCCCTGAAGGCTGACAAGGTCTTAACCCTGCAAATAACAAGTGAGAAACCCTGATAGGCAGAAGGAATGGAATGCATGAAAGCCCTAGGAGAAAAAGCCTACTGTGTGTGGTCCAGGACCTGAACGCAGAACAGTGTCATTCGGCAGAGGGGAACATGCCAGGCAAGATTGGCAAGGTAGCATGCCGTATCATGTAGCAGCTATAAGCCACAGTGAGATATTTGCCCCCTACTTCAAAACATGTGCACCATCTTTGAATCATATATAATTTGGGATATTGAGTGGGATTAGTACAATCCCACTCTGCCAGAGACACCTCCTTTAGCTGCCATGGTGAACACTTGTTTTTTTGTTGTTGCTTTTTGAGATGCATTATCTCTCTGTGGCCCAGGCTGGAGTGCAGTGGTGTGATCTCATCTCACTGCAACCTCTGCCTTCAGTGTTCATGTGATTTTCCTGCCTCAGCTTCCCAAGTAGCTGGGACTACAGGCATGTGCCACCACTCCCGGATAATTTTCGTATTTTTAGTAGAGACGGGGTTTCACCATGTTGGCCAGGCTGGTCTCAAACTCCTGACCTCAGGTGATCTCCCCTCCTCAGCCTCACCTAGTGCTGGGATTACAGGTGTGAGCCACTGCGCCAGGCCTGAACACTTGTTTTTATGTCTGCTGTGTACTTCCACCATCCTTTGTGACTGCTTCTCCCACATTGTCGCTTTTTTGTGTGCTGACTCTGATCTCTGTCCCTGGGAACCCAGGCTAGTCAGTCATGGCTTGGACTTAGTGATGGGTCAAGAAAAGAACCTGGGACCCAAGCTGAACTCATCAGATTACTTCCCTGAGGTTTACTCTAACCGGAACCAAGGTACCCCATTTGTAATTGGACCCCAAACTGCCTGTGGCCAGATTCCCTGACTCAAGGAGAAAATGTCTGTGCACTGGGAGAGAATGAAGTAAACAACAGGCTGGCTGATAGAAAGGCTGGATGGTTGGAAAGCTGGAATGGTGGTGAGTTTCCAGGTTCTGACCCTGGGATGCTGCCCTGCTTCCTTGCTTCCTTCATTCTGTGCATTACCCCAGAAACCTTCTTATAAGTCCTTGTTACTTAATGTTTTACTTAAGCCTGTTTGAGTTCAGGTTCTGTGGTCCATAATTAAAAACGTGTTAAAAATGCAGCTTCCCAGGCTCCTCATGACCTCCAGGGACCACCCTTTGCCATATTCCCACATTGCCTGGGACTTCATCTTCCCTGACATATTTTAAATATGGTGAAGAAAAGTCCATGTTTCCCAAAGCGTGTTTGTCAGAAACTTCTACTACTGGGAAACTGAATTTGACTGTCTCTCAATTTTTTGAGATGGTTTATCAGAGTAGGAGTTAAGGAATTGGAAGAGTATAAGTTGGTATTCTCCACAGATTCTATGCGGTCCCTGAGATAGGACATGTATATTATCTTTTCATAGATGTACAAGTGCACACACACACACATTGACACACACAAGGGTGCATTCTTACAGATGCACAGGGCAATTTCGGTTGTTACTTTTATGACCAAATGAAAGCAATACCATTTTCCTCGATGTTTTATAAAGGAAAGGCCTTTACTTGGGCTCTGGGTCAGTTTAGAGTTCTTTCAAACCAGCTGGAGGATAATTTTCTTTCTTCTGAACAATTTCTTTGTGCTATTTTTCTTTAAGCTCAACTGTAGTAGGAAAAAAAAAAAAAGCCTTTAGAAACCAAGCCAAAAATCGGTGTGAATCCTGACAGCAGGCTCCAAAATGCCAAGTGGGAGAGAAAGAAATGGAAACACTGACTTTTTCCAAAGCCATATAACAATTCATCCTTCAGCAGATATCCATGTGGTCTGATGCGTCTCAGCTTTCAGAGGCTGGCCTGGGTCAGCAGGAGAAGTTTGTCCCGGTGGCTGCAAGTTGTCATGTGCCCATCTATCCATCTACTTCCACTACTCTGAAGCTGGTGACCTTTAGGATTAGCTGCAAAATCCAGATGTTCAATCTGGCTCCTAAACCCCCAGAGGACTAACTATTGGTATATTACGGAGGTGCATGTAGATATTTTAAACAGCAAATGATAAGTTCATTTGGATGGTGGCTTTTGGACGTCTTAGAAAGAATGATCTACTGCTGAAAATTGGATTTTTCTGTGGCTGTGCTTTCAAGAATAAATTCTTCTGTTAATCCTAGATCTATACTATATTGCTCATAAAGAGAGACTTATAATTATGAAAATATGACCCACTTTAAGAAAATCATTTATACAAAAATCTCAAGTTCAAAATAGATTTAACATACACTAGTTATTTGAATTTTAAAGTTCTAATAATTTTTAATCAAATGTTTTTTTTGTTTTTGTTTTTGTTTTTGTTTTTGTTTTGAGATGGAGTCTCACTCTGTCACCAAGGCTGGAGTGCATGGTGCCATGTCAGCTCACTACAACCTCTGCCTCCCAGGTTCAAGAGATTCTCCTGCCTCAGCCTCCCCAGCAGCTGGGACCACAGGCACGCACCACCATGCCTGGCTAATTTTTTGTATTTTAGTAGAGTCAGGGTTTCACCATGTTGCCAAGGCTGGTCTCAAACTCCTGAGCTCAGGCAATCCTCCTGTCTCAGCCTCCCAAAGTGCTAGAATTACAGGCGTGAGCCAGCGCACCAGGCCAAATGATTCTTATAAACTTCTAGCTTCTCTAGTTCCTTTAAAATAGGTGATTTGTGACAATTCATATCTGTTAGAAAGAAATGTTTTGAGTATGGTGGAGATGCATGTACTCGGAAACAAAAGTGTCAACTTGTGAGGGTTAATCATGTGGCTTTACCCATTATAAGAACTGATGGTTGTCTTGGTCACTTTTGAGCTTGAGAGGAGTTTCTTAACCATGTAATTTGTCACTAAACTAGAGTCTAGTTGGTGATTTGTTGACTATGACAGATCCTGTGAGCTGTTACTGAAACTGGTAAGCTAGTCTCTGAAGTGTCCTTAGATTCTCCTTACCTGCCTGCTAGGTCACAGTGTCAGGGGAAGAAACCTGGGCTTGAAGCCAAAACCTGCATTTCAGATTAGGTTCTAGCATTGACCACTCATATCACCTGGTCAGTCATTTACTTCTCAGAGCCTCAGGTACCTTGTTTGTAAAACATGAATAACGCCTGCCCAAGCTCTCTGTTGCCATGAGATTTAAATGAGATATCATTATGAAAATTCTTCCTAATCTATGAAAAAGTACACCAAGATTAGTTATCAGCCTCTTTATTTAGCCCATAAAGTAATAGTGTCCTCTCTGCTGGAATGTTCATCCCTATGCCATCACAAGGGGTATGAGTCCAGATTCCAGCAAGAAGCAGAATCTCCTCCATAGTTTTCAAGGCAAAGCATGTAATGAAGGGATAGAAGTGTGGGTGGGTCAAGGAAACAACCAGGAAAGGTGAGACCCTACAGAGCAACAATAGTGAGAATCCATTACTCCCTCTATGGTCAGGGGGCCTGGGGTAGGGGGGGGAGGAACTATGCCACTGGAGCCCAGGAAGAGCTGGAGTCACACAGGGGAGGCCACCCCATGGGAGCTGCAGTCACGGAGGGCCACAGTCTCTGCAAAGACTCCTAAGCAGAGAAGAGTAGGAGAAACAAGTTCCCCACCTGTCCCTCCTCCTGCCCTCTGGAGTCTCCCATTGACCAAAGCTCACTGGAAACCAGCTGGTAAGGGATCTGGGTAATGGTAATCTGGGTAATTGTGGAGTCAGAGAAGAGCAGGGCAGGCACATGTGTGGGGCAAGTGGAGCATAGCCAGGTCACCAGCCAAGTTCCGACTCATTGCTTAGCTCCCATCTCCTTGGGATGCAAAGCACCTTTCACCAATGGTGGATTCAACTCTAGCATCTTGTGTTTTCTTTATAACTCTATCACATGAAATCATCTTATCATTTATTTGCTTGGTTGTTTCCACTTCAGCTTCCCCTACTAGAAAGTGCATTCTACGAGGCCAGGAACTTTGTTGGCCTTGTTCACTTCTCTTATTCCAAACCTGGAACATAATAAATGCTTGTTAAATATCTGCTGTATGTACAATGATGGCAGAGGAATTGAGGAAGAGGTAATATGATCAAGGATGCCATCAAATGAATACCTGAACCGTAACTATATGGGGGGAAATTCCCATTGCTCCTGACCTCTGGTTGAATCGCCGCCAGTCAAATTTTTCCGTTCTGAAGAACGCAGACTGCTGAGCTGAGGCATGCTCATTAATGCCATTTCCTCAAAGCCTCTTTGCTTCCTCATTGTGCTTTGCACATTGCAACAAGAATAGTTCTTCCATGACGAACTAAGGCCACTCACTTTCTATTTGCATCTGGAAGTGGGGACTCGGCCACGTCCTCTACACGTTCCTTATCTTTTCGGCAAAAAGGGAGCTCATGTTGTTGCACAGCAGCTGTTGCCCCCAGAGTCCCAGATGAGTCACCACAAAGGCAATGGTACTAGTAATCCTTTATGTTCATATAAAGTGCTTTTGGGATTAAAAGCATTTGTGCAATTATCAGCTCTTAATCCTGACACTGTCCCATGACAGCAGTGTTATTTTCTTGTCTCTTAGATAAGGAAGTTGAGGCCTCCCACACATGGATTTTCCTTGTCAGTGACAGGTTTTCTTGGAGTGATCTACATCATTTTTTAGTAGCACTGATCTAGGAAACAGCTCTCAAGGGGATTGGCTTTGAGACCAAGTTCCATTTTGCCTATACAGCAAGTCATCTTACCTCTTTGAACCTCAATATCCTTATATATGAGGCAGGACAGCATCAGGATTAAGAGATGATACCTTTACAAATACAACTCCCCTGGCTCCTCACAGTTTAGTCTTTTCTAGCAATTGGCATGGCTTCATTCAGCATCTTTTAGTTGGTTAGGCAGCTTGGTTGGTCACAAAAATTTGGACTTTGAACTCAGACTTAAATTTAAGATTTTCAGGAGGCTGAGGTGGGTGGATCACTTGATCCCAGGAGTTTGAGAACAGCCTGGGCAGCATAGTGAAACCCCATCTCTACAAAAAATACAAAAATTACCTGGGCATGGTGGCACATGCCTGTGGTCCCAGCTACTTGAGAGACTGAGATGGGAGGATCACCTGAGCCTGCAAGGTTGAGGTTGCAGTGAGCTGTGATGACACCACTGCACTCCAGCCTGGGCAACAGAGTGAGTCCCTGTCTCAAAACAAACAAACAAACAAAACCAAACTCTGGAACACGGTTTCTTTTTTATTTTAGGCAAGTAACATTTCTTTTACGCTACTGTTTTCTATTCTCCTGAATGAGGTTATTAACACACATCTTCCAGAGTCATTTTGAGAAAAAAAATCACAGTATACATGAAAGTATTTGTCACATAGTAGGTACTTCATAAGTGTTAGTTCTCCTTCTCTTGTCCCACTTGTATGCTTTCATTTTGTACGTCACTTCACACCCCCTTTATGAAATTGGAGACAGTGTCAGCCTAAAATAAACTGGATATTTAAGTAACAGTCTACTCTGAGCTGTGAGGAGCCAGGGAGCCCAGACCAGGCAGAAGCCCCTTGCCTTGTACTCGAAAGGTGTGGAAGGCAGCCCAGTGATCTTGGCTTAACTTTAACCTCGTCCTGACCTGAGGCCATGCTTATTTGCTCGGCATCAATCATGCTCATGACCTTTTATAAATGTTATTCAGGTTTAAAAGGGGAAAGCAGCTGGTGCACATAGGTGAAAGGATAAGAGATTCCAAATTCAGCTCTAGCTTCTTGGAGGAATTAAGCACATGCATTTACTACTCTTTCATTGAGTGCCAGGTTCCATTCTAAGTGTTTTACACCAATCACCATATTTAAAATTCAGGACAACTCTATGAAGGGTACTACCATTACCCCCACTTTGAAGATGAGGAAACAGAGAGTGTTAGAGGGTATCTTAGTTTTTTCTCACTCTGCTAATAAAGACATTCCTGAGACTGGGAAATTTATAAAGGAAAGACGCTTAATTGACTCACAGTTCCACAGGGCTGGGGAGGCCTCAGGAAACTTACAATCATTGCAGAAGAAGCAGCAAAACACCTCTTTCTTCACATAGTGGCAGCAAAGAGAAGTTCTCAGCAAAAGGGGAAAATCCCCTTGTAAAACCATCAGATCTCATGAGAACTCACTCACTACCGTGAGAACAGCATGAGGGCAACCACCCTCATGATTCAGTTACCTTCCACTGGGCCCCTTTCATGACACATAGGATTGTGGGAACTATAATTCAGGATGAGACTTGGGTGGGGACACAATCAAACCATATCAGAGGGGATAGTTAACTTGCCCCCAGTACATCATTAACCAAGGGCAAACCAAAATTTGAGCCCAGTCATTGATAGTCACATTTGCCCTGTGAGATAATAGCATTGAAATTCTCAAATCTTCCCAAGTCTCATTTGCCCAATCAGCCAACCTTAAAGTTTTGCCCAATCATTGCTAGAAGAAATGAGGAGCTATAAGGGAAGGAAAAGGGACTTGATCTAAGTTCTTGACCACCACTGGGTGCTAAGTCTGATTGTAGAGAAAAAAAGAACACAGGAGATGAAGCAGAACATCAACATTTGTGCTCATAAAAAATATTTTGAATAATCTTTGTGTTTGTCTTTTCCAAATATAGAAAAAAAAAGAGTTTTTCTAGATCCTTAGCATGTCTACCCTGTTCCTCCACATTAGGTTTCCCACACCATCACTAAAGGGGAAGATAGAAATCCCGGGGCTCCTTTTGATGGAGGCCATGAGGACTCAGAATAAGCAAAGGACAATGGCTTTCCTTCTGCTGTTCCTGCTCGACAGCAGTAAACAGCTACCTCATCCCCCAAGGAAGCGGACCTCACCACTGATGTGAGCATAAACGCTCTGGGCTGCATCCTGTGATGATAACGGGAAGTCCTTGCTGTGCAGGAGGGCAAGTGGACTTTGCAGTTAATCAAGCAGCCATGTGGACATTGTAGTTAATCAAATCAGATATTGTGGCATCATCTCTATTCGACACAAAAGAAGGGCAGAGGCCCCTAGTGGTACCACACAAAAGGAAGGACGGGTAAAGATAATGTCTTGGCTTTGAATTACTGTTGAAAAAAAGAAAGGGTGGGATATGCTGGCTGTGATTTTTTAACATGGGTCAAAGGTGTTTGAAATGCACATGCCAGTTTTTTTGTTTTGTTGGTTTTTGTTTTTTTGAGACGAAGTCTTGCTCTGTTGCTAGACTGGAGTGCAGTGGTGCAATCTTGGCTCACTGCAACCTCTGCCTCCTGAGTTCAAGCAATTCTCCTGCCTCAGCCTCCCGAGTAGCTGGGACTACAGGTACACGCTACCATGCTCAGCTAAGTTTGTATTTTTAGTAGAGACTGTGTTTCACCATGTTGGCCAGGATGATCTCAATCTCTTGACCTCATGATCCGCCCACCATGACATCCCAAAGTGCTGGGATGAAAGGCTTGAGCCACCGTGCCCGGCCCTTGCTAGTTATTTTTGCAAGGCAAAATCAGCAATGTTGGAGGTATGGATTCCCTTGAAGGGAGATGATATCACCACCATAGCTTTTATATTTGAATCAGCTGTCTTAGAAAGTGGAGTGATTCTCATTTCCATTCACTTGCCCTGCAGAACCAGGGAGACTACTTGGGGTAATATGTGAAGTGGATTCAATCACTGGATGATAGAGAGTGGATTATAGCAACCTTAAGGGTTGAATATTCTAATACTATTTAAACTGTGCATCGACTTCTCAGTGAACACTTCCATATAACGAGAGCAAGAATTGTATCCCCAGTGCCTGGCACACAGTTATTGCTCAATAAATATTTGATTGACTAATGAGTACATAGTAGCACATACATACATAATTCTAAAATCAAGTACTTACAGTGTACCAGGGATTATTTTATAGAATTTTATACATCATTCAGTCTTCATAAACAAAGTATGCAAAGGCTAGGGGAATTTCCCAGTGTCACACAGCAGTCATCATAGGATCAAGAGTTCTATTCTAAATGATCATACTGATGAACAAAAGCCAATGAGGTTTTCCTAAAAGCAAATCATTTTATATCCTGTCTATATTCCTAATCGCTGCTAGAACTTGTAAGGAGGAAAAAGTAATATCTTTTCTTCACCCATCACAAGGTCCGCAGCTGACACCCCTAAGACAACAGATAGATTAACAAGGAAAAAGCATAATAAATTTATGTACAAAGTTTTAGATGGCACAGGGGCCGTCAGAAATGAAGACTCAAACACCCGGATTAAACTATATTTTTATGCTAAGTCTGATTAAAGAAGTGGATAGTTGTGAAGAAATGTGATTGTACAAAAGGATATGATCTAATGGTAAACTGGGGGTAATTGTGCAAGGCTTGTTTAATCAGACTCTTTCTGCATGTCTGTATGATATTCCTTTCTCCACCACCACATCCCAGGAATGGAGCAGGACTCCTGACATATGAGAACCTTCAGGGGAAACGAGAGGGAAGAGGAGTTGTAGTTTCTATGAGTTACCTTCATGGAGAGATGCAGGAAGGAGAAAGAAGTGTATGTCAGAGGAGAAGATCAGAGAATTTCTTGCTTCTGAGACCTTTCCAACCACCTTCAGCTCAAAGTATTCTATATACAAAAGCACTATCCTTTTTGGGGTACCATGTTCTGAGCCCTGACAAACTTGGATTATTTTCTAGTTTGCAACAACAACGAAAAAGTCCCGGCCCAGGTGCGGTGGCTCACGCCTATAATCCCAGCACTTTGGTAGGCTGAGGCGGGCAGATCACCTAAGGTTAGGAGTTCCGGATCAGCCTGGCCACCATGGTGAAACCCCATCTCTACTAAAAATACAAACATTAGCCAGAGTTGTGGCGCGCGCCTGTAGTCCCAGCTACTCAGGAGGCTGAGGCAGGAGAATTCCTGGAACCTGGGAGGTGGAGGTTGCAGTGAGATGACATTACTCCAGCCCCAGGTGACAAAAGCAAGACTCCATCTCAAAAAAAAGAAAGAAAGAAAAAAGTTACAGAACATCAAGGTTGAGCCCTAGAATGGTCTTTGGAGGTCGTTTGGCTTAGACTCCTATTTTCACATGGGATACCAAGACTTCAGGAGTTTAATTATGGGCATAAGATCTCCATCGAGGATGAACCAGTTGTCACTCTGGCCTGTGACTGAGGGGTTGCTGAAATGTAGGACTTGCAATGCTAAAATCAGAAATGACTTGGGCAGACAAGGAAGAACTGGCCACCCTATCCTCACCCAGTGCCCCTCAGTGTTGGCCCCACACACAGGATTTCTCAGCCACTTCCCTCTGTGGGGGCCTTGTTGGTTTGCAGATGTTGACCTGAGAAGCTGACTCCCATCAGTGCTGTTATTGTTCACCGGGGCTTTTACCGGTTAGCACTGCTTTCAAGGCTGCAGCACAAATGTTCCCTTAGGAAGTGTCTAGGTACCTTGGCAACTACACAGAGGTCTGAGGGAGCATGGGAGGTTTCCTTCAAATGCTGGCCACTTGTTGGGCATCTGTGTGTTGAGCAAGGCCAACCAAATTTTTTTTTCATATCTGAAAATATTTAATCAGAAATGTTCACTTCATGGAAAAGGAATAAAGTATTCTACTAGGCGCTTGAGTGAAATTTTTATCATTGAATGCTCACTAGAAGCAATGAAATACATATTATCATTTAAATTCTTGCAGAAAAGGAAACTAAAGCTTGGCGTGATTTAACAACATGCCAGAGGCCACATAGCTAGCAAGTAGCTTAGTCTGGTTTTAAGTGTAGCTCTTTTTAATTCAGAAGTCCAAAAATACAGGTTTGGGGGAAATTGGGGAAGATATTTAGTCCACTGCTTTGAAAAATGATTGTCCTGGCCAAAAGCCCCAATCCCTGTGAGGTATTCATGGTTCAGTAAATTAGGAAACACTGTTTACTCCACCCTGGATGGGAGCTTCTCAAGGCACATTAGCATGGTGAAAATCCTAAGAGTTTCTGCTACCAGGAACTGTTCCTGCTTAATCACTCTTTCCCAAATGTATTTTGCCATCAAACCTCTTCCCACCACCATTTCTTGTTGTTGTTTAAGAGATTGTTCTTTGTTTCCATGTAAGATATATTAACACCCCATGAACTTCAGGTTACAATCCACTGGATGCTTTTATTCTGCTCTGATGAGACAATCAAGGTCATGGCAGGGACAGGCAATCGTTAATACTCTTTGTGTGTATGTATATGTGTGTGAGAGACAGAGAGAAAGAAAGCAAGGAAGAGAGAGAGACAGAAAGAACATACAGAGAGCACGTGAGCCTGAGAGCCTGAGAACCTGAGCACCATCCCCATGTCTAACTGAGAAGAGGAACAGGGGAATGTACACAGATAAACAAAATGAGTCACTTCATTTGCTTTTCCTACAACTGTGCTCAAGGATCTGCCCCAAGTTTTCTTCTTACCCTTTCTCATATGAATGTTGCAAATGTGAATGGAAATGATTATGAATGGGAAATAATTTTGTCAGAGATTAGCATGTTTTGCTGGGGATTTGGGGAGGGAGGGGAGAAGGGGAGGAAAAGATAGAGACATGAATTCATTTCCTGGTGTGAACAGAGGATGCCACTGTGAGATGTGACAGAAAGCACCAGGATTCCTGAGGAAACCTGTCAGGGTAGTAGGGACCCAACTTCCCTGAGACATTGCAGATGCAGCTCCGACTTATAGTTAGGAGTGGAGAGAGGGGCTGGGGGGGAAATTTTAGAGTCTCTTCTGATGGGATTTTAGATCTGTATCTCAGGTAGATGAATTGGACTGGATGGTATTTAAGGTTACTTACTGATCAATGCCTGATGATATGATTTCTGACTATCTTTACAAAAGGGTTACTAACAACCATCATTATAAAATTCTTGTTCAGAATGCTGCTTGGTAAGTTACCCCCCAGTGCAGATTCTCCCAGCTTCTCACTAGAGTATTCATAAGAAAACAGAATAAGAGAAAACTCCCAGCATTAGAAACTGAAATTTATAGACAAATTACTGTTAGGATTTGGAATGCCTCAACACTCCATATAATATAAATGGAATTAGTTAAAAAAATCAGTTTGCATCATTACCTGGTTCAATATTTAATGAAATAATAGGTGTTTCTTTCATTCCATATTATCTCCTGTAGACTTAAGAACTAGGACCTGTACCCAAAAGATTAACAGTGTCTTTATCTTTCAGTCTTCCTTCCACCTTCCACTTTTTAATTCTAAGGCAGGGACTATAAATCTCAGAGCTCAACTAGGACATATAAAGGGCAGAACTTCAGCAGAGTACATTCTGAAAAGTTCCATCCCATATAAAAAAAACTGGTGAAGTTTGAGGCTGAGGAAGGGAAACTCACATAGTACAGAAAGCTTGTGAAGACTAAACTCTGACCTTTTTTCCTGGCTCAAAATCCTTTCTTTCTTTCTTTCTTTCTTTTTTCTCTCAGAGACCCATTTTGTTTAGTTCTGTATATATGGGGACATCAGCCCAAGCCCAACCCACCTTAGCATGTATCACTCTGTGGACGATAAAGCACCCTATATACACAGCCAAAAGCCACACTGCCTGTGCCCCTGGAACCTGGGTTCAGCCTTCCTCAGCCCCTTTCCCCTCCAAGGAACCTACAAGGGACAAGAGAGGGCCTGCTCAGCATAGCACAAACAAGGAAATAAATAGGTATTGGCAGGAGCCATGTTTGGGGCACTGCTCCCTGCTTTCTTCTTTCTAGCTTTGTAAACCCACAGCACAGAAAAGCAATTAGAGACCCAGGGTGGTCCCTTTCATGTTTGTGATCCCAGGGCTGCTGCTCACCAAAAACAGGGCACAGAGTAGGGTGTTTGTTCATCCCTTCCTGGCCCCAGTTGGTCCATCTGAGCCCTATATTCATCAATTATTGTCCACAGCCTATACTTTTCTCCTTTTGACCTCCCTTGGTCAGGCATGGGGTAAGAGGAAATAATATAACCCTATCTGCCAGCACACGGCTGAGGCTGGGGCGCCTATTTGTGTTGCAGGGGGTTGGCTTCCCTCCAGCTACTCCAGGGTCCAGTGGGGCTTGATGTAACTTTGGTGAGAATAATCTGCTGTTCCCTACATGCCTCTGTAGGGGAGAGAGAGGAGGGGAGACACCTGGCATTCAAATGAGGATGAAGGGAAGAATAGAGGTGTATGTTTCCTGTGTGTACTTCTCAGAGCACCCTCAGGTAGCTGTGGGTGAGCAGCAGGTAGGGGACAGGCATCTCCAGGTTGTCTGAGCACTGAGCATCTTAGTGCTCAGCCTGTAATAGCCACAGGGAGGCATGAACACTTTTTGGGGAGAAGAGGGACAGACCACTGTGTGTGTGTCCCTGTTTCAAGTGCCCACATCCCCCTCCCTAAAGTAGCTAGAGAGGCACTGCCTTCCCCCAAGTCAGCCAGTAAGGGGCAGAGCATGGAGTGCTGGGGCAGTGTCCCAGGGCTGAGTGAGCTGTGGACCTGTGGTAGGAAGGTGAGGGCATCAGAGAGCCCCCCCCGATGGCAGTTAGGAACTCTTCCCCTACCTTGTGTGCCTCTAGCATCTTGATGGTGTACACATCCTGGGCAGCTCCGACTTCCTCCGCAACAGCACTTTCTCCTTCTTGATGTCTTTTAGCATCTGTACAGCTTCGGTCTCCACAGTCCTTTTCAGAAGTTGGATGTCCTCAGCGCGGGGGAGGTGGGGGTCATCTCGGCATCCATGGAGTACACGGGGGCAGTGGTGGAGGAGCTCAGAACATGGGACACTGGGGATTAATCCTTTTCAATGGGTCGGGGAAAACTTACATCTTATAACCCATAAAATCTCCTTCAATAGCTTTTTTTGATCTGGTGTAGTGTGACTTACTTTCAATCTGACCCTAGCATGGCATCATATGCCAGATAACAAACCCCCTGATCTGAACTCAGGCATCTTTCTACTGACTCCACGTTTTTCAACAAAACTTAACTTTCAACCAATTGCCAACTAAAGAATCCCTAAAAGCCACCTTTGACTTGTAAGTTCCTGTTTCAAGATGTCCCACGTTTTAGGGCCAAACCAATATATATTCCCCATGTATTGATTTATGATTTTACCTGCAATTCCTGTGTCCCAGAAATGTACAAAACCTGACTTCCTCTGCCACACTTTCTGTTTCCCCAAGCCATGATCACTCATATTGGATCAAAATAAACCAAGGCAGTTTCGTTTTTCCATCATCATTTAGAATGACTAATTTTCATATACTATTTGGGTTCATAGCATCAGAGAACTAAGGCAGGAAAGCAGCAGGAAGATTATTCACTAATTAAAATCTTGCTAGTTGTTAAATAAAAATTACAAGCTTTGGAATAAGTTTCTGTGCTAGATGCCAAGAGATAAAACAGAAAATCAAAATGGAGTTATCCATGCTAAAATTCCAAGTCACCAAACACAAAACTAAGTTGTTCTCTGACTTCTGATAAATCAGGAAAGAGACATAGTATCCAATTTTACAAACAGATAAATTTCAATCTTCAGTGGGCAGGATAATGAACTTCCCCTTACTTTAATCCTTACACAAAAGAAGTAGCCTGAAGTCACCTGGTGTTAACTAATCACTTATTTTTCTATTACTCTGTCTCCCTGCCCCTGCCTTATGAAGAAAGTAACTTTGAAACTAATACATTCCTTCTTTACTTTCTCTTTCTTCAGCACATCTCTGCCTATAAAGATAATCCTTTCTGCTCAGTTCTTCTGAACACTTACTCTATTTGATGGATTCTAGAATTGCTAATGAAGCTAACTGGGATCTTCAAATGTGTTGTGATTTTTGTCTTTTGACACTGACACTGATTATGGATCTGGAAGAAATGCCTATTAACCTGCCCTGCACTTTAGACTGGAGAAAGGAAATCAACAAAGTAGAAAGAGAAAAGGAAAAAGGCTATTTTTCTCTCTATCTGAAAATAAATATGGAGAATTATTAGACATCACATCTCTTTAAGGAATAAAAATTATAAGGAAACAGCATGGTGACTATGGGAGAAAATAACCTCCATGTAGGATCTCTGGCATATTACTGGGAAAAAGAAAAGAGGAAGGCATTTCTACAAATATCTGTTCATGATCACAAAGAAAAGTTTGGGAAACTGTTTGGTAAATTCACTAGAGAAAAAATGATATCCGTGTGAAACATACACAGCCATAAAGAGAGAACAGATTGAGATTAAAAGATCAGAATGTAGGATTAAAATAGACTCATAGTGAATTTCAAGGAATCTTAAAAGACAATAGCAGTGCTGAAGTTTACATTGGAGGACAGTAGAACTGATGTGTAAAAAACTTGATCAGTGATATGATCACTGTTCGTAAAAATTTTTCCAGAATGTAGAGAAATTATACAAAAAAAGAGAAGAACCATAATGGGAAAAAAGTATGATAAAACTGAAGACAAATATTGATGGCTAACTTATGAATAACTATCATTTCTGAATGACACCCTAGGAAAAGCAGAAAAGACTACTATAATCAAAACTATAACCACCCAATGGGTTCTTCTTGCCTGCTGCCTACACTGAATGGATTTCTCAATACAAAACAATTTCGATAGAGAAAGGGTAATTCATGAAGAGCTGGCTGTATGGGAGACAGGAGTTTTATTCTAATTCAAATCAGTCCCCTCAAAAACTCGGAGATCAGAGTTTTTAAGGATAATTTTGTAGGTAGGGGCTCTGGAAGTGGGCAGTACTGATTGGTTGGGTTGGAATTGAAATCAGAGGGGGTCAAAGTGAGTTTTTCTTGCTGTCTTCTGTTCCTGGATGGAATCTCAGAGTTGACTGAGCCAAGTTACCTGTCTGGGTCCTGTCAGCTGGTACATCAGAAAGCAGGGGCTACAAAATACCACAAGCACTGACCAACAGTGATGTTATTTCCAGGAGTACTTCAGGGAGGTTCAGACTCTTGCAGCCAGATGCTGCATGGCTCCTACACCATAATTTCTAATCTTGTAACTAATTTGTTAATCCTACAAAAGCAGACGAGTCCCCAGGCAATAAGGGGGTTTATTTTGGGAAAAGGCTATCATCATTTTTGTTTCAAAGTGAAACTATAATCTAAACTATTTCCCAAGGTTAGTTGAGCCTATACCCAGGAATGAACAAGAACAGCTTAGAGATTAGAAGCAAAATAGAGTTGGTTGAGTGAGATCTTTTTCACTGTCATAATTTCATTAGTTATAATTTTTGCAAAAGTGGTTTCAAACTTATGCAAAAAAATATATTTTCTGCATAATGCATTGAGTCAAAGAAATGGCACATAAATCTAGACATTTGGATAAAGAAAAATGACTACAATAAAGATAAAAATCAATTATGATCCAAATAAGGAAAACAGATTTCTATAAAGAAACAAACATCAATTTAGCTCAGTTTCTCATTTATTACCTTAAATGCCAATAGACAAGAAAGTAATGTCTTTTTTTTTCCTCCCTCATTGAAGAGCTTCTAACCCAAGAATTTTAGACTCAGTCAATTGTGAGAAGGCAATAGAAATATATTTCCTGATAAACAGAAGCTCATAAAATATCCTAACAATGTATCTTCCCTTCCTGATATAATTATTTGAAGATCCATTCCAGTTGACTGAGAGATGAAGCAAAGTCAGGAGGAACTCAAGAATGAAGAAGTCTTAATATAAAAGGAGTGGCTTTGAGTATAAACTGGCCTGTTTAGCAGTCCTTTGTCATAACAAATGCATAGTGAATACTTACGTTATGATACTGTGTGATTATAAGAAATATATATTTGATCTTTCTTCCTGGTTTCTGGCAGAGCTTTTAAAACCTTTGGAATTTCCTGAGTGATAGAGGTGATGGGAACCTCTTTTTTATTCATAATAAGCCTCATTCAACCATTCCTGGGTTTATGCTAATGAGGTGACTCTTAGAGGATGAGTGCCGGTTACCAGAGGAGCCAAGCCTGTGATTAAAGGGTTGGAATTTTCAGCTCCCACTCTCTAACCTCTGAGGAACAGAGAGAAGCTGAGGATTGAGTTAATTGTCAATGGCCAATGTTTTAATCAGTCATGCTTATGTAATGGAACTTCCATTAAAAGAACTCTAAACAAAGGGGTTGAGGGAGCTTCTGGGTTGGTGAACACATATTGAGGTGCTAAGAAAGTGGTGTGCTGGAGAGGGCATGAAATCTCCGGGCCCTGCACCACCCCCATACCTTGTTCTATGTATCTGTCATCTGGCTGTGCCTGAGTTGTATTCTGTATAATGAACTGATAATAGTAAGTAAATGTTTCATGAGCTTTGTGAGCTGTTATAGCAAATTATTGAGCCTAAGGAGAGGGTCATGGGAGCCTCCAATTTATAGCTAGTCAATCTGAAGTATAGGAGGCCTGGACTTGCCAACTGGTGTCTGAAGTGGGAACAGTCTTGTGGCACTGAACCACAAGGTCTGAACTATGGGGTCTGATGCTAACTTCTAGTTTAATATCAGAATTCAGCTGACTCACTGGACACCTAGTTGATATCCAGAGAGTTTTAGAATTGTTTGTTGGTGTAGCAGAACCACACACATTTGGTGTCAGAGTGTTGAGAGTAGAAGCCGATCACAGCAGTTTGTATGTATGCATATGTCCATATGTACATACATACAAACAAGATTATAGGTGATATGAGTAATATAATTAATACAGCTGATTGTTAAAAATGTACATCAAATTTATATCCTTGCAACTGTAACCAGGTGGTGAGATGATGGGGGGCTCAGCTCCTACCCTGTGCTCACCAAAGATGTAACCAGGTGTCCCCAGGTTCTTGGGCTCTCCTACCCCAGGAATGGTGAAGGTGCCTGGCGACACGGTGAGCTTACTGTTCAAATAAATATTGGACCCAAAGAATTTAGCAGAAAGCGATTTATTAGGCAGAGAGAGAGCAAGCAAGAGAGAGAGAGAGAGAGCGAGCGGGCAAGAGAGAGAGCTCCCACACTGCCATGGGAGGGGAGACCCTAGGAAGAGAGAGAGAGTATCCCAGAGAGAGAAATCCTTATAGGTAAGGGAGCAGGGGGATTTTAACTCTGGAGTTACTCCCGCCCCATTCATGTTCTTGTCCAATGAGAGGAGTTCTTTCAAACTTCCTCTGGAGTGAGTGATCTTCGACTCTGCTCCCAGATTGGTTGCTTGGGCCCATAACAGAGCCCCTCCTCCCAGGGCTTTTGGCACGCTTTCTCAACAAAAGAAGCTTACATGGAATTTCTACCTAGCCTGGCACACACAGGAAAGTTAGACAAAGAACTTTACATTGGAACTCCTCCGGTGCCCAGATAGGGTTGTGGATGGAGGTATGGTGCTGGGAAATTCCTCCCTTTGAAACACAGGCAATTTTCCTTAACACAGTCCTTCAGTCCACCCTCTGAATAGGAAAGTCCAACTGCTGTTGGGATAGGGGAGGCCATCGCTCTTTACTTCCTGCTGAATTGGGGAACCTAAGAATTTTTTTCTAAATTTCAGTGCCAATTAAATATGTGCAAAAATCAATTATATGCTAACTCAAAATCAGTATCAAAAATTCCAAGGAAGCAATGATGCGTGACTCAGTGTTTTGATCTCTGACTTAATGCAACTATAATAGAATTTAGTAACAAAAGCTTAACTGACGAAAGTGTCACTAGATAAAAAAATAAAATTTCCAAATAAACCAGATAAAGTTTTGCGGGTTTTTTTTTTCTTTTAGCTTAGACGCTAAGTGTTGAAAGTTTTTAGAAAATGACAAGTTTCCATTGTTTTAATCTCAGAGCTGGGTGGGTATTGAAGAAGATGCCACATTGCTAGTTTAAGGAGAGGTAAGCTGTGAAATTTAGAGAATATTAAACATTTGTTTATGTTAATGGCCCTTATTGCCAAGTGGTGCCTCACTCTTCAGGTCAAA
This sequence comes from Cacajao melanocephalus, assembly GCA_963573385.1. NCBI lineage: Eukaryota > Metazoa > Chordata > Mammalia > Primates > Pitheciidae > Cacajao > Cacajao melanocephalus. The sequence goes on along the minus strand of CAUYLG010048089.1, from coordinate 9,196 downwards.
TTTCTTTTGTTAAGAAATGTAAAATATTTTATAAGAGTCATTTGACTCCAAATAGCTTGAAAGAAACAGGAAATATTTGCCAAATTGGGCATGTGCTCACTTACTTGCTACTGATCTTATAAACATTCCTTTTCTTCCTCCAAAAGGGTGAACCTTCACTAATAAGGAAAATATATGTCACCAAACTCTCTTTATTCCCCTCCTTAGCCTGTTCTTTACAAGGTTATCTGAATTATTTATTTTTCTTTTCTTAAGTTGAAAAACCAGTCCCTTGAGGACTATAGAATCTTCTCAGAAGTTCAGGACCTGCCTCCTGGCTCTTATCCAAGTTCTACAGGGCAGAGCTGCCAGCGGCGTGGGTCACAGGCCTGTGGGAGGGTTGTACCATGCTCAGGCACAGTGGTTTGGGAGTGGCCTTGCTCCCTTCCCCTGCCTAGGTGCCCATCAGCTTTGTGCTGTCTTGGCACACTGCTCCATGGGTAATTCCTCAGGGGTTTTGAAAACAGCAAGATGCATTTAATTCTTTAACCACTTTTGAATATAATGCTGATACACTCCTGGCATTAAAAGTTTTGGAATTATTGCTTTGTTGAACCATAATACTTAGTGATTCATAGAGTGAAAAATAGTATTCTCATTTGGACTTGGATTGTGTTGAAGGTCCTGTTTCTGAGCCTCTTTGCCAGGAGTCGGTAAGATGGGAGCTGGATTCCTAAAGCAGAGAAGAGAAACCACTATGACAGGCTCTGATTGCCCATATTTTAAATTTACTGATCTTCTAACACAGGCTGAGAAAGACAATAGACATTTAGTGAATATTTATTGGAAATATTAGAGCACAAGGAAAAGGTATATGTTGACAAAGCATACCAGATTTTTCCAGAAACTTCTTCATTCTCAACATTCTGTGTAATTATATGTAGAGGTATTATTTTGTTTTGATTCTTTACAGAAGAAATATGGCTTCTTTGTTCTGGACTTCAGGTAGTTAAAGGAAGATACATTTTGAAACCTGTGGTGATTGGTATGAGACAGCACATGTACAGCATCTAACACAATGACGTCATAGCACGTCTATAATCTTTGGATCAGAAAGACCTGGGTTTCTATCCCAGCTTCTCCATGCACTACTTGCTTGGTCTTGGACAAGCTTATTATAAAATTAGGTCACATATTACGATGAGGAGAACTGATGTATTATCATCATGGAAGAAGTTTGGGGAGGGGAGAGGGTCATATTTCCTAAAACGGAAAGTCAGAAAGCTCTTGTTCTCCTCACACTGCACATAATGTCTTCATAGTCAACCTTCTGTGCCTTCAGTTCTACTTCCATGAAACGGGTGAAATGGTCAACACTGTCTCCCTATAACAGCTGGAGGGAGACAGGAATGAAGTCATGTCTCAACACCCTATAAATGGGAAAAAAAAAAAAGTTTCTGACTTCCTGCTCTTTCAACACACCCAGGAGGATATTTTCATAGTGGTTTCAGAATGCTGACATACTCGACATCACTAATCAGCTCCAAAGGTTGTGGATTCATTCTAGTTTGGTAGGAGCATGAAGAGAGACAAGGAAAAACTGCTGCATATGGGAAAACCTTTCACAAGTAGAATTCCATAATAATGAAAGCCTGGGGATGGCCTCTTTTTGAATTGGGCTAACATTTTTTTTTCTTTCCCTGGTGGAAATTTAATGTATTTTATCATTGTGGTGAGCTGTTCCATACCTCATGGTAATGGGATAACAGCATTATAGCTAAATTCCATCTGTGGCGTTCTTTAACCACAGCGTTTGGCCAGTGGCCTAAAATACTTGACTGCAGAAGAGGGAAATTAGACTGTGAGTAACTGGTGTGATTAACTCACCTCTACACTCAAGGTAAATGAAACTACCTTGTGGTGTGGAGGAAGAGAGATTGTGGTAGTTATAGTTTTCAGCCCTGAAGAAGAAATTAGCAAATGAGCTTGGGCCCACCAATCAGGAATTCATTAGTGATTATAAAATAAAGTACTGGATCCAGTTATGCAGCTTGACCACATTCAGGATTTAAAGATACCCTAAGACAATCTGCTCTATAGCACACCATCAGTGCAGTGCACTTGTAGTTATTTATAAAGCAAGTGAATATCCATTCATTCTTTTGCACCTCAAAACTACCTTCTGAGTCAGATAGGTATGACATTAATTTTCCCATTTGGTGCATAAGGAAATTAAACTGAGGATCAAAAAAAGTTGGACAGCTGGCCAATGCAGGGATACCAAGTAGCTGGTCCAGTTCTTAAATCCAGAACAAATAAATACACTGCAAATTTGTTAGACTCTTTGTCTCCAACTCTTCTCACCACATCACAAGTGTTGTCCTCAGTCCCTTTGAATGTCTACCGGGCTCTCTGGCCACCATCATGGCCTTGCATGTCTTCAAGACTGATGTGCATGGCTATCATTGTGTCTCTGTAAAATCTAGTAAGAGCTGTTAGCAAATGGACAAAGCTTTTTAGAAACCATTTCCTTTCTGATGTGCATTGGTTTCCCTCTCTGTCCCAAGTGGGAAAGTGCCCCTCAGCTGTGTGCATTAAAAATGTCCAATAGTTTGTGTCACCTACAGAGCAAAGCCCTTGTGGAATATATTTTGTATCTTTTCACTCAGCATGGAGTCTCAAATGTAGAAGAGACTTAGTATGTGTTAATGAGAATACTTATAAAAAATGCAAAGATTATTATTAATGATCATAATGCTAATCATTAATACTAGTAGTGGATACCATTTACTGATGACATGCTATTCTCCAGATGCTTTAATATAGTTAGTTCATTTAATGCTCATGAAAACACCACACAGGATAGAAAATTAACATGGCCTTAGGCCCACTTTCCAAGGGCCAATCTTAACAACTGCTTCAGATGAAAAAGGAAGACAAAACAGACTCCACTCGTGTAAATAAAATAAGAGACATTCCTGAACAACAGAAGAACAAGCATTGCAGATGAGGGAGGTAGTAGGGAAAGGAAATTTACAGGTACCCTTTTATTCTCCCACATTACTCTGAGTATACTATGGTCTCTACCTACCTGCCTCTGAAAGTCAAAATCAGCAGCCAGCCCCGTGTAGCTAGGAGACATCTAGTTAGAGCAAGGCTGGAGCCAGTCTGTGGTCTGAGCCAGTAACAACAGACACATGAACAACTGTGCTGATCAGTAAGCAATGGCCCCTTCATCCCACCCTCCCTGACTCTCAGAAAAATTAGGACTAGAAGACAGTCTCCTTACCTTTACAAGGTCTACATACTAAAGGCCTTCAGCAAAGATCCTATGCAATAGGGAAATATAGACTCGATCCTTTTAATGTACAGAATAAGAAGGATTTTGCCCACTGTCACTACTACTATGTTGTTTTAAACAGTGTTAGAAGTTCTGGCCAATGCAATAAGACAAAAAATTAAATAAGGGTAGAGAAAGAAGACACAAAAGCTATGAGGACACAAAGGAAAAGGACAACATAGACATGTAACATGTGACTTACATTACCATCTGCATCAAAAACATGATTGTCTGCACCGAAAGAATTTTCAAAGCTGTTTTATATATAAAATTGTAGATTTTAATATAAAATTATATATTTTAAATGAATTAATTTTGTGATATGTGAATTGTATCTTGATAAATCTGTGAAAAGAAATACTAACAAATAATACTAGGGATTATTAATTAACATAATTAATGACATAAGAATTGTTATTCTTCTATGCCAGTATATTAGTCAGGGATCCCCAGAGAAACAAAATCAGCTGTGTGTGTGTGTATGTATATGTTTGTGTATATGTGTATTTATATGTGTATATATATTTACATGAGTACATATATTTATATGTGTGTGTATATATATATATATAGTTGATTTTGTATATATATTTCTCTCTCTCTTTCTCTCTCATTTATTTATTTTCAGACTTTGGCTTATGCAACTGTTGGGCTAGCAAGTCCCAAAATCTGCAGGGCAAACTAGCAGGCTGGAGATCCAGTTTTATTCTGAAGGCAGATTGTTTTTCTTTTTCAGGGAACCTCAATTTTTTTCTTTGAGGCCTTCAGCTGATTAAATGAGGCCCACCCACATTATGGAGGGTAATCTGCTTTACTAAAAGTCTACTGATTTAAGAATTAATCTCATCTAAAGTATGCCTGGTGCTTAATCAAACATCTGAGCATCATAGCTTTGTCAAGTTGACATAAAATTTAGCATCACATCAATTAACCACTTAGAAGATATTATGAATTCCTTATACCTTATACAAAATTCAATTCAAGATGAATTGAAGACTTAAATGGAAAACCCAATAAAACCCTCAGGACATAGGCATGGGCAAAGACTTCATGACAAAAATGCCAAAAGCAATTGCAACCAAAGCAAAAATTGACAAATGAGATCTAATTAAACTACAGAGCTTCTGCACAGCAAAAGAACCTAACATCAGAGAAAGAGACAACCTGCAGAATGGAAGAAAAGTTTTGCAATTGTTGTAGACTCTAATATCCAGAGTCTACAAGGAACTTAAACAAATTTACAAGAAAAAAATAAACAACCCCATTAAGAAGTGGGCAAAGGAAATGAACAGACTCTTCTCAAAAGAAGACATTCATAGAAAAAACATATGAAAAAAAGCTCAACATCACTGATCATTAGAGAAATGCAAATCAAAATCACAATGCGATACCATCTCACACCAGTCAGAATGGCAATTATTAAAAAGTCAAGAAACAGCAGATGCTGAAGAGGACACAGAGAAAAAGGAACTTTTACACTGTTGGTGGGAATATAAATTAGTTCAACCACTGTAGAAGACAGTGTGGCAATTCCTCAAAAATCTAGAACCAGAAATCCCATTTGACTCAGCAATCTCATTACTGGGCATATACACAAAGGAATATAAATCATTATGTTATAAAGATACATGCATGGATATGTTCATTGCTGCACTATTAAAAATAGCAAAGACATGGAAGTGGCCGTAAGTGATAGACTGGATAAAGAAAATGTGGTACATATACACCATGGAATACTATGCAGTCATAAAAAAGAATGAGATCATGTCTTTTGCAGAGATATGGGTGGAGTTGGAAGCCATTATTCTCAGCAAACTAAAGCAGAAACAGAAATCAAAACACAGCATGATCTCACTTATAAGTGGGAGCTGGGTGATGAGAACACATGGACACAGGGAGGGGAACCACACACAGTGGGGCCTGCTGGTGGTGGAGGGGTGAAAGGTGTAACTGGCAACAGAGCATCAGGAAGAATAGCTAATGGATATTGGGCTTAATACTTAGGTGATGGTTAAACTGTGCAGCAAATCGCCATGGCACACATTTACCTATGTAACAAACCTGTGCATTCTGCATGTGTGCCCTTGAACTTAAAAGTTGAAGAAAAGAGAGAGTACAAACAGAAAATAAGAGAAGATATAATGAAAAACAAGATGCCATTTGCAATAGTAAAATAACTATAAAATATCTAGAAAGAAATCTAAGTAAAAATGCACAAGGCATTTGAGGAAAAATTATTTTATTGTTTATTGCTTATTCTTATTGAGTAACATTAATATTTGAAGATTAATATTAATACTTTGAGTATTATTATTTTAACAGAGTTGTAAAATTTTATGTAAGAATAATGTTTAAGACAAAAACAAAGGCAAAGTAAAAAGGCCTGCCCTCCCAGTTATGAAGATTTACTTTAAAACTGCAGTAACTAAAACAGTGTGGTGTTAAAGACAGGTAAGCAAATATATAAGAGAGAGAGGGATTTGGTGTATTAAAGAAATAGCCTCATGAACAGATGTAAGGGGAGGTAGATGGACTGATAGATTGTTTGGTAGATGGTATTCAGAACTTTGGCTCACCATACACATAAAAATTAAGCTAGAACCCAGACTTTATATCATATATAAGAGTGAACTCCAGAGGTATAAAATACCTAAATATAAAGGTAAAACTATAAAGTGAGTGAGGAAAAACATGAGAATAAAAAAAAAATCATTGGGTGCAAAAATACTTCTTAAATAACAACCCCAAAGCACAAACCATAAGGCAAAAATTGTTTTTTGACAACATCAAAATTAAAGACCTCCGTTCAATAAACTGCTCTATAGATTGCATTAACATATGGGTGGCAGATTAGGAAAACATATTTGCAACTTTAAAAACCAACAAGGGATTAATCTAGAAAGTGCAAGGGACTCTTATGAATCCATCAGAAACAAAAATGAATGCAATACAAAAATAGGCAAAGGTTATGACTATAGGATTCAAAGAAAGGGTGGCATGAAATGATAACCAGTATATGAAGAGATTACCAACCCCATTAGTCAAGGTATAATAGATAAAATTTAAACAATACAGACATATCACTTTATAACTATCTTAATGAAAATCAGAGTGCACCCAAAATTAGCAAGGTTTGGGAAATTATATCTCTTGTGCACTACCCGTATGAGTATGGACAATACAACACCCTTCTGGAGAGCAATGTGGCAGACCTGAGTGAAATTAAGTGTGCATAAACCCTCCGGGGTAGGCAATGGTCTGACCATTGAAGATGAGTGGGAACAATGATGCCACAAGGAGGAATCAACAGAAATGTACCCAGATTACTCAAGAAATGTACCCAGATTACTCAACCCAGCTATGGAATAAAATTTCCCTTACCGTAACAAAGAGGATCACTGATGGTTGATGTTACCCACGCCCACCTTATACTCCCACCCCGATGTGGTTTGGCTGTTTGTCCCTCCAAATCTCTTGTTGAACTGTGACTTCCAGTGTTGGAGGTGGACTTCGTGGGCAGAGTTTGCATTCTCACTGATGGCTTGGTGCCCTCCCCATGGTAACGAGTGACTTCTAGCACTGTTAGTTCATGTGAGAGCCGGTTGCTTAAAAGAGTATGACACTCCCCAACTCTCCACCATTGCTCCCTCTCTCACCATGTGATATGCCTGCTCTCCCTTTGCCTTCCATCATGATCGAAAGTTTCCTGAAGCCCTCACCAGAAGCAGATGCCAGGGCCATTCTTCCTGTATAGCCTGCAGAACTGTGAGCCAATTAAACCTCTTTTCTTTATCCATTACTCAGCTTCGTGTACTTCTTTATAGCAATGCAAAAGAACTAATTACACACCCCAAACAACAAAAAAGATAGTCTAAGTAAGGTTCTAGGCTTCTTGGACCATCTTTGAGGCTACTGCATCAGCTTCATTCTTTTAGGCTACTAGCTGAGATGTCTAAACGTTGGAGGTCTACCCTTCAGTTAAAGAGAGACCCCAGGAGCTCTAATCATTCACAACACCATGGATCTTAAGTATATTATTTGCACAAACACAAGGTAAAAATGTAAATTTAACCATATTTGAATCATCATTCACATCAATCCTTGATTTTCTGGCCTTTGTGACTTTCATTAGCTACCCAAAATTTTAAATCTGGTTTCTAGGTATATTATCCAAACAAAACCCAAAGCAGGGTCATGGAAGATCAGTCATGAAAGAAATAAACAAGAATGTTTACAGTTTCATTGTGGATGAACGGCTAGCATTAGCACCCAACTGAGCTTCCAACAATTGTGGAATGGAAGTAATGTAAACTGATAGAGTTGTGTGTTCAGATGATGCATGGGAACTATAGAAACAAAGAAGTCAGGAGAAGTATGTCCCATAAGAGAAAGCAGCATCTACAGGGATGTGATATGTGGGGGAAAATGTTTGGGGTCCTTGAAACAGCGGCAATGATGAGTGAGTGATATTTTAGATTACTACTAGCTGCGAGGATAGATTGGAGTGACAGGAAGTCAGGAAACAAGAATGGCAAGCTGGCTGCCGTAACTCAGGAAAAAATGTCCAGGCATGAACAGGCCGTGGTTGTGGAGATGGAGGGAAAAGGATAAACTTGAGAGGAATTCAGGAGAAAGAAATGACAGAACTTGGTTGTGATGAGAATGAGGAAGAAAGGATAAGCCTGGGATAATCCCCACATTTCCGGCTTCGATTCTGAGAGAATGGTCTAATTGAGATCAGAAATACAAGGGGAACATTTTGTGGTGTTAACAAGTATGAGGCTATGAACAACAGTGATTAACTCTCTAGTGACTCACTGATCCAGAACTTTCAAGTTTAATGGATAAGAAAGCCACTTAAATATTTTCCATGAGGTGTGATAAGTGATATTATAGTAATATGTGCAAAGCACAGTTGAAGGCATCAGGGAGGCTGGATTAACTGTGCCTTAGGAAACACACAGGGTAGTGTAGTTCGGAATACAGACCCTTGAGCTGACTACATAGGATTGAATCCTGAGTCCTCCTCTGAGAAGTTGTGTTCTTTAACCATTCTGTGTCTCAGTTTTCCCCACTGCAAAAGGGAATAACAGTAGCAAGTATAACATAGGGTTGAGGGGAGGCTTAAATTAGAATAGTGTTGGGAACATAGTGCTCAAACAAATTGGTAAGTAAGGCATCAAGGAGAGATTACAAAGACAATTATCTGAAGCCAAGCACTGGCAAGTTGGTAAAAAAAGAACTGCGGTTTTTGCATTGTTGAAATTTGCCATTTAATATTAGAATACATTGTTAAATAAGTGTGGTTATGTTACACATCATTTTAATGTACATGTCTATTTATTTTTTTTGGCTAATGACATTACTTGCTGTTTATTTTATATTTATTTTAGACTATGGAAATGATGTTAGACAAAAAGCAAATTTTTTTTTACATTTTTTTTTGAAAGAAAGAAAAAGAGAAAAGAAGAAAGAAAGAAAAAGTGAAAGAAAGAAAAAAAAAGAATGTAAGAGAGAAAGAAAGAGGAAGAGAAAGAGGGAGAGAGAACGGGATTCTTGTTCCATTGCCCAGGATAGAATGAAGTCTAAAAATGAGTAATTAAAAACCTCTTTTATGCCAACAATTGTCCTTAACAATGGAGACAGGAAGGAATAAGGGATGAAAATAACAAACAAGCAGCCAACCAATATTTTATTTAAACCTGTGAAATGCTATGCAATTGCTGAGGAGTAATTTATTTCCAATTATGTGGTCACTTTTAAAATAGGTGTAATGTGATACTGAGAAAAATGTATGTTTTGTGGATTTGGGGTGGAGAGTTCTGTAAATATTTGTTAAGTTTACTTGTTCCAGGTCTGAGTTCAAGTCCTGGATAT
>CAUYLG010048088.1:0-12602 GCA_963573385.1 Cacajao melanocephalus | reverse complement strand
TGGGCAGTCCAGGTTCCATTCCTGAGAGGTGTCCACCTTTAAGAGACGGGTTCTGCAGGTGTTGAACAATGAGAACACATGGACACAGGGAGGGGAGCACTACACACTGGGGTCTGTTAGGGGGAAATAGGGGAGGGACAGTGCGGGGTGGGGAGTTGGGGAGAGATAGCATGGGGAGAAATGCCAGATATAGGTGAAGGGGAGGAAGGCAGCAAATCACACTGCTACGTGTGTACCTATGCACAATCTTGCATGTTCTTCACACGTACCCCAAAACCTAAAATGCAATAAAAAAATAAAATAAAATAAAATAAAAAAAGAGACGGGTTCTCACAAAGTTGCCTAAGAGTAAGTTCTCTTACCAAAAGTCTGGATGCTGCCTGAAAACTGCTTGTGTAACCAGAATAGCAGATACAGTGAGCACAGAATGGACAAGGGAAGCAGGACCAGTCATCATGAGTCATCCGGCTCTTCTGTGAGCACACAGTGTATGGGGCACAGGAAGACCATGAGAGGAAGGCAGTCTCTATTCCTGCCCTCAAGACAGTAAACAAAAACAAATTTCAATATTGTATGGTAAACTCTGCATTAAGGTATAATGAGAGTTTGATGGAGAATCAAAATAAGGAGACATGACATAATGTCAAGGAGTTGGGCAGGTAGAAGCGAATGAAATGTTTGCAGAGGGAATCAGGAAAGTCATTTTGAAGGAAGAGATATTTAGGGAAAGATTGGAAGAATCCTCATGCACTTTAGAGCTTTCCAACCAAAAATAATTAGAAATAAGCTTTCACTTGCAGCCTAACCCCATTATAGATCATTTCCCTGGTTACTATGAAAAGTCAGCTGTAATTAATTACTCCCCTAAATTATTCTCAAATTGTTTTCTGGGTAAAAAATGTTGTCTCCATAATTAATTGATATCTCTGGGAGGTCAGTCACAGTCCTGGTCATCTTTTGCACTCCCCAGTGTTTTAGCAATGCTAAAAATAGAGAATTTAATTAATAAGCTCTCATTACATGAATGATTAAATCACATTTTTAAAAAGTAACGTTTGCTAATATTTTGTAACTGTCAAGTACTCTGTCTTCCTAAGACAAGAGAACCTCTTGAAATGGGTGTAACTTGCATATTGCTTTTTAGGCCCATTTATCATTTTTATGCTTTCTTTAAAAGTATTTGAATAACGGATATAATCTTAGACATGGAACTCTAGATTATCACCACATTCTACCAGAAACATTCTTTTGCATGGTGGAGATTTTGAGAGAACTAGATTTCCCGGAGCGCTGTTGTTAAACAGTCATTGTGTCAATGAGAATTATAATGATTTATATTAAAATGGTAAAGCACACAAGCCCGGTCTCACATGTACCCAACAGGCCTGTCTTCTGGGCTTCTCCTCAAAGCTACCACTGAGCACAACTCTCTTTGAATTCTCTTTTGTTTCGAAACTAGCAAATATTTTTCAACAGTAGATGTGAGTCAATAGCATAGACTAATGTGAGCCTATGCTAAAAACAGCCGAATCAATATAAACAAAATGTATTTAGTAGCAGAAAATTGCTTCTGTGCAATTATCTTTTACATTATGTTTATAACATTAAGGGAAATTTTTACAATTATAAACACCTGTTGACAGATTTCTAACTCTGTCAGTGATAACAGATGCTGCTAAATTACTCTGTTCTTAAGTTTGTTTTTCTTAAATGAAGTAATAGACTGTTTAAAAACATGGCCCTAAAATAAAATACATACCCATATGAGAAAGCATATTCTCTGAAAATAATATAAATCATAATAAAAATAATCAGCTGATTAGCAGAATTGTCATTTCTTCCTAGAAATTTACTTCTGTGACTTGATGTGGCAAGAGGTAAAACTTTCACACATTTTCATATGAGTAAAAATATTTCCTTTTAAGCTTTACAAAGATGCCTGACATCTCTTATTATATTTTAATATTTATAATGCGTACATTTATATATATAATATATATTTATAAAAATATAAATAAATTTATAATATATTTTTATATATTATATAATTTATAATATATATTTATGATAACTCTTGATGTGGTTTGGATCTGTGTTCCCACCCAAATCTCATATTCAACTGTAATCCCATGTTGGAGCTGGGGCCTGGTGGAAGGTGATTGGATCATGGGGGCGGTTTCTCATGAATGGGTTAGCACCATCTGCCTAGTGCTGTTCTTGTGATAGAGTTCTCATGAGATACGGTTGTTTAAAAATGCGTAGCACTTCCCAGCCATGTGAAGTGCTGGCTACCCTTTGCCTTCCACCTTGATAGGAAGCTTCCTGAGGCCTCCCCAGAAGCAGAAGCCGTTGTATGCTTCCTGTATAGCCTGTGGAACTGTGAGCCAATTAAACCTCTTCTTTTTGTTTCTAAATCACGCAATCTCAGGTATTTCTTTACAGCAGTACCAGAATGGACTAATACAACCACATATCATGTTATATGGCTCACTGGGAAATGGTACAAATGTGGGCTATTAATCCTCTGTCTCATAACTGTGAACTTAGAAAACTGTGAATAAATTATTTAACTTGTCTCTACCTTAGTACCTTGTCTATAAAATCAGAACATCAGCAGTTAGGCCAGCTGGACTGGGACTAAAATCCACATGTCCTCCTAAGCCAGTTTTCCTTGTTAGGTTTTGCCAAAAGCAGATGCTAGGAAGAAAGTGCAAGGCTGTAGGAGAAGGGAGGGACCTACTTCTTTCTGATTGCTTCCTGTAATTTCCCCTGGCAAGCTGTCTCCTTGCTGTTCATGTGAACATCACCTTAGCCTTGCTTCTTCACTCTGGCAAAGGCAGTTCATTCCTACATGAGCAACTAAATCCCAGCTGGAGGTTTTCCAGTGTTTGCAGGATCAGCTTCATCTTAGCCGTCTCAGTCAGAGATATTTGCATCAAAAAGTAATACCTGGCCTCAAAGCTCAGGAGTCTTGTGGAATTCCTGCTATGCTACCAGAGACATCAGCATCAGCTGAGCAGTGATTCTTCCTTGGAGGCCTGAGTGTCAGCCCCACAAGTCTCTCCTTCATACATCCAATTTTAATAATTTCAAACTGAGTCTAAATGGTGTTAACTGCTTTCTGAAATTACTACCTGTGATAGCTCAGTTTTCTCCAGTGGTTTTTTTTAGTTACTTAGCAAACAATTTGTTATAGTGAGTTAAAAATCCTCTAGATCAAAATTTCTGGTGTTATTTCTGTTTCCTAATTGGACTTTGACATGACACTAATTGCTACATCACATCACTGCTATAAAGACCATCTTTGTTTCTTTACTATTCAGCATCTGAATACTATGTTGGGATGTCTTCCTTGTGTCAGGTACTGTCTTAGGCAGTGGACACAGAATGATGATTAAGATACAGAAGATTATGAATCAAATATTACAATACTAGGCACCATACAGAGCTCAGAAATTCAGAGAACCTTCTGGTTTTAACTACAGTTAGGATACTTACAATCAAGTCTACTGAAAATAAAACATATTATAAATGGTAGCATGGCCAAGAAATTTAAGAATCTAGCCTTAGAGACTTTGAAAGCAAGAGAGAGAAGTGAAGAAAGTTTCTGACAAGAATCTTCCACCCTAAAACACAGCTATGAATTAGCCTTCGTTTCCAGGGCAGTGAAATTCTTGCCTTTATTTGCAGAGGCTGCATCTGGATTTTAGTTTAGCTCATTGAAGTGACACAAAGGAGAAGATGAATTGGAAGGAGTTCCAAGAACTGGAGAAAAAAATAAGGGGAAAAAGACTCAGAGTAATGGAAGGGCAGAGTAATGAGGCAAGATTGCAACAACTCAATGTATTTTTATCTACTGTTCAACTAAGTGCGATTGTGACATCTAAAAATAAGTGATGCAGAAAAAGAAAAAAAATAATTACAGAGAAGATACTATATAATAATTAACTACTGAAAAGAGTATGCTTTAAATAATGAGGTAGGAGTATAGCAGAAATAACTTGAGCTGATTATAGAGACTCAATTTCTCACATTGAGGTGAGAAGAGTATTATTTCAAATTTATAGTCCTTAAAAAAAGAACAGACAAAACATGTAATTATTATCTGCCAACAGTATAGAGTAAAATGACACAGAGGTGTTTGTCTGTTTTTAATTTATAAAGTTCTCCGTGTTTCACAGTTATCCAACCTGTGCATTTCTGTTTAAAGTACTGAGAAAAATCCTGTAAGTCTTGGAAATGTCTATGTTCTTTTTCTAATAGACAGTGGTAAGTGCCACACACATACACATGCACACACAAAACAATTGCAAAACTTTAAAATTAGGGATATCTGTGGATATTATTTTTGCTATTTAACTATCATAAAACAAATCTCAAAAGAATGAAAATATATTGTAAGTATGAAATGTAATCTCTGGTTTTAACATGTAAACTTTGCAGTAAGATGAATGTTAACATGAATATGATCACATTCAAGTAACAAAAGCCAATATATTTTGTGATCATCTGTGTTACTTCATAAATGATCAATATTACAAGTGATTAGAAAAAGTATTTTATTCTGATATTCTCTCAGCAATAAATTTACTCCAAAATATGTTCCCATTTTCGTATTTATTCAACTCTTCCTATGTTTTTTAAGGGTCTATACGTTAATCATCCTTGTTGGTCCTCACTAGAGACATTGATTGTCTTTACATATGAAATAACTTTTTAGAAATATGTCTTCAGGGCTCCCTGTCATGTTCAGCATACAAGGTCCCCTTTGTTACCAAGAGAAAGGAGTTCACTTCTGGATTGAGTTAAATATCAGGTCATTGTATGTGATTGACAACACAATTTCTCAGAGCTTTTGAAGCATATTTGCTTTTTTTCTGTTCCTTACACCTCAGCCAGATTTTGTCCATTCTTTGAAAGGTCTTGGATCTGAGGTTACATATCTTCCTTGATAACTAGAAGCTGAAAAAGAAACTTCTCAGAAACACAGTAAAACGTAATTGTGATGTCACTTTTTGATGTTTGAGTTTTATGCTTATATTTTTAAATAAAACCTCTGTGTAAAATGTATAAAGTAGTTTAGAAAACATTTTCTAACACAGAATTACCAGCTAGAACAAAAGCTAAACCTGACTCTGGAGTCACAATCATATCAGAATAACTCATCTAAACATTTCTAAGATTTTTGGGATAATCACACAAGAACATTTTTGTTTGCTTAGGAGGCATTCAGGGTGATAGTTCTCTACTCCGGCATTAGCTGAGCTAGTACCATAAAGCCTTTAATTTCGTGAAGTATGGGAGCCTATTTTCTTGCCTGGCTATTTTTTAAATTTTTTTGGAGAGACAGAGTCTCACTATGTTGCCAGGCTGGTCTCAAACTCCCGGCCTCAAGCAATTTTCCCACCTCAGCCTCCCAAAAATGATGGAATTACAGGTATAAGCCACAATGCCCAGCTAAAGTCTCTAAGTGGTGACTCGCTGTTTGGCTTGAGAATAATCTAGATGCTGTGGTTGAGTCAATTGCTCCTGTTGACTGAGCTTTTGATCTTCATTGTTCTGTAGTTCTGTATGAAACTCTTTTGAAGCTTAGTACAGCACTGAGAACCATCCATGGATCATATGAGCATGAAGGTATAGAAGTGTAGGAAAACTTAGAAAGCTAACTCTTCCACTTTATGGAGGAAAATGAGGCCTGGAGCTCTTAAATTATTAAAGCTCTACAGCATAACTATGAATAATAACAATAGTATTGAATATATGATATACATCAGTCACTAAATTAAGGGCTACCCATACAGGATTTAATCTTTGCCTTAGCCATGTGAAATAGGTATTATTATCTTCATTTTACAGAAAAGAAAACTGAAGTACAGATAAATGGTGCAATTTATTGTAGGTCTCAAATCTAAAATGTGGAAAGATTAGAACTCAGATGACTGGGTCTCAGAGATTATTCTCTTCAGCACTGCCATATTCTTTTTCATAGCTGTTTTAAGAAATAAGAGCTGAGGCAAAGTGTCATGGACTCATAAATGAATAAATCATTGTACCCCTGAATGTCACAATTTAGCATAGGAGTTGCAAACTTTGTCTCTCAAGGCCCAGAGAATAAATATTATAGGCTTTGTGAGCCAATACAATCTCTGTGGCAACTACTCAATATTGCCATTTTAATATGAAATCGACCAGACACAGTATGTGAATAAATGAACATAGCTGTGCTCCAATAAAACTTTATTTACAAAAACAGGCTAACGGCCAATTTAGTTTGCCACATGTCATCAAATAGAATAATTAACTACATAAATTTGTAATTTACATAACTGAGACTTAAGTCCTAAGGATGAGATTTATAAATGGCAGAATCATAGAGGAATGATTTATCCTGCCTGCGCTATTTAGACACAAGAAATAACGTTTAAGCAATATATTGAAGAATTAGTAGTAACATTAGAAGTAACATAAAGTAGGCAAGAAGGAAAGGACATTCCCAGCAGAGGTGACAGCATAAGTGAAACCTAGGAGGCATGGCATTTGGGAAACAGGTAATAGCAACACAAAGTACAGGTATGTCCTGAGGAATAGTGGGAGAAAAAGACGGATACATTAATAGATAGGGAAAAGGGGACAGTGCATGATAGCCCTACAACTGTGTTAAGAAATTTGATTTTAGATGGTAAAAGAGGGGAAGGTATAAGAAACTCTTCAATAAAGAAATCATTATTAGACTTATGTATTTAAAAAATTAATAACTTTAGCATTTCCTTCAAAGGGAAAAATGTGATAAAACATACTTTAAAAGTACCTTCTTTTAATTGGACATATTCAAGTTTTAAAATACAGTTGAACTTCAGGAAGTATACAGTAGGGAGAAATCAAGAAAAAAGGACAATGTCAGCTTTTGTAACTTAGATAATATTATAACTTTTTTTTACAATGCCCTAAAGCTATACTTTTAGTTTAATTAATCTGCACTTTTGGCTTCATACATAGTTTTTATGTTATTCATGAATAATTTGCGTAATCATTTTTCCTCTGTTCTAGTACAAATAAAAACACTTAATAGAAATTTTATGATTACAAGAAGGCTTTGAAAGTATATTTTATACCCTACATTGTTTTTTGGGAAGAATATGTAGAACATCAAGTTTATGGTTTGTTCTGGGTCCAAATGCAGTTGTAAATAAGACTCTAGTAGATGAGGGGTGTGGACAAAAGAGCAATGTCCTTGAAGTCAGGACATTTCTTAAGACCCTACCACCAATTAGCTGCTTCCCCTCGAATTTACTAATCCTTAACGCAGAAAGTAGAGTACATGCTGTAACAGTACATTAGTGTTTCTAAAAGCAAAAATAGCTTTGGTGAGTATATAACTGGCAAACCTGACTGTACTTTCATAGCTTCAACTTTTTGATTTTCCAATGACATACCATATATCAAAATGAAAACTTGGGAATTAAAAATAGGAGTCTTCTGCAAATTGGTGCTCTAATAATTGGAAAAGATTAATGTCTTCTGAAACAAACTTGTGAAATGGTCCAAAGAACCTAGAACAGAGTCATCTTGGATCCCCCATGATTCTTAATAATAAAGAACAATCTAATGTTTTCAAAACTAACATAAAATCACAGTGGTAGATTAAAAAAAAAAAAAATAAATCCTTGTGGTTAAAATAGTCATTCCTTCATATCATAAGGCATGGTTTAGGTTTCCTCCAGCTTAAATCCAGCAACTCTCTTGGGTACCTGGGTCTTGGCATTGACAGAGACAGCACTGCTTAGAAGTTAACAATGCAATATTAATTAGACACAACCATTTTCATAATAGGATTCCCCACCTGAACCATAAACAGGTTATTAGTTGTTCTGGAATGATCCTTCATGTCTCCTAGGACAGGTTTGGTGATATGAGGAAAAAAATTCTTAGTCTATTAAAATGGTTAAGTATATTGATAGATTTGTTTCACGTTAAATCCATCTTGCATTCCAGAGGTAGAACGGACTTTTCATTATGCATTATCCCTTTGATATATTCCTGGATTCAAAGTGCTAACATTTCATCAAGGATTTATTATAGCTATGTTTAGAAAAGATAGTAGTCTATAACTTTCTCGTAATGTCTTTGATACCAGGGTATTGCTGGCCTTGTGAATCAAGTTGAGGAACTTTCCCTCCTTGTATTTCTGAGACAGAATTTGTATGATTGGTATTATTTCTAACTTAAATGTTTAATAGAATTTTACCGGTGAGACTACATGGGTTCACAGTGTGCATGTGCCTGTGCATGTGTGTGTTTGAAGATTCTTTTGTAATAAATTCAATTTATTGTATGGGGTGGGGTGTGGGCATTGTTCAGAGTTTCAGTTTCATTTTGTATCAGTTGGATAAGTAAGTTCTGGCTTTTATGAATGTGTCTATACTAGGTTTTCAGATTTATTGATATTAAAGTATATTTTCTCATCTGTAGTAATATCTCTTCTTGTGATAGTTTGTGTCTTGTGTGCAAACCGTAAAAAATTAAGGCCACAGATATTCATTGACTGTAAGGAGTTGTGATATATGCATTACAGTGACAATAGCTATGGAACATTTTGGGGGCAATTGAGAAAATAGTCCCAAAACATTTTCTGTGGTATTTTATTATCTCATAGAGTATGATTAGTGAAGGCTCTTTAAGGAGTTACAATGTTTTTCCTTAATCACAATCTGCTCTTCGTTTAAAGAGATGCTGTAACTATAGAGTTTTACTTATCTCCTGTCATTTGTGTTATTATTGTATTATTTGTGTTTATTACTACAATATTAGCCTCTTAATAAGGTGGCATTACTTTATTTAAACATTTACTTTCCTTTTGAAAAATTAAGACAATAAAAAACTTCATATTTGCCCATATTTATACTTTCCAATTTATAATTTCCTTCCTACTATTAGCTTCTATCTGCTGTCACTTTCCTTTACCCAGAAGAACGTTCGTATTTCTTCTAGAGCTGATCTAACTGCAGCAAATTCTCTGTTTTCATTTATGTAAAAATATCTTCATTTCGCCTTGATTTTTGAAGATCTTTGAAATGTATAGAATTTAGATTGACTGTTATTTTCTTTAAGCATTTTTAAAATGTCTCTGCATTCTGGCATTTTTTGAAGAGAAATCATTTATCAATTGTATTTTTGTTCCCTTCATGTAATGTGTCATTTTTTTTCCACTGCTTTTAACATTTCCTCTTCATCTTTGGCTTACAGCAGTTTGACTATAATGTGCTTAGCTATGCTCTTCTTTACATTCATCCTCTTTGGTGTTTGCTGAGCATAATGGATTTATAATTTTGTATTTTCCACCAAATTGTATACATTTACAGTCATTACTTTCACAAATAATTTTTGCACCGTTTTTTTCCTTCCTCTCTGGGACTCAAAACTACACAAATGTTACATGGCTTTATGGGCTCCATGAGTCAGTGAGGCACTGTCCATTTTTTTAATCTTCCTTCTCTCTTCTCTTCAGAGTAAACAATTTCTATGTTCACTCTCCAAATTCACTGACCTACTCTTCTGTTTTTTTCAATTTGCTAAGTCCATCAATTACAGTGTTCATCTCACTATATTTTACTTTTCATTTCTAGAATTTCTATTTGATTCTATTTATATTTTCTAATTTCTGGATTACTTTCTTTTAGTCCTTCATGAATGGCCATAATTTCCCTTAGGTCCTTGAAAATATAATATGAATTTTAAACTTCTTGTTTGCTAATTAAAATATTGAAGTCATCTTCGGATGGGTCTTCCTGTATAATTTTTTTCTCAGTTCAGGGTCATGTTTTCCTATTTTATTTGTTTTTATTATAGCCACAGTATTATGAATGATATGTTGTAAAGGCTCTGAAATTTATCTTCCTTTGAAATGTTAATTTTTAGCAAATGTTTAGCTCAAGTAGTGTAACATTTTAAACTCTGCATCCCTGAGATGAATAGCAGCTAAACATCTGTTTTTCCAGTGGTTGCTTTTTAGTGACCACTTTGATATCTTTCCTGTAGATGCAAAGTCCAAGAGTCAGCCAAAGATTTAGGGATCTATGCACAGATTTGGGGAGGGGCCTTCTGTTTCTGTGTTTTCTTTTCACTGGGTTTCTCGCCTTACATTCTAGCCACTCAGGAAGCCCTGAACTCCATTTCTCTGACTTTACAAGACAGTAAGTCTCTGCTTTTCTGCTTGAAGCTGGGTCCCCTATAAAACATAATAGTTACAGCAAAATTTATGCAGGGTATTTCTCTCTTTTCAAAAAATATTTACAGATTCCAACTGCATTGGACCATTTTCTAGTGCATTCAATTATTACTTTCTTATATTGGTTCAGAGTTATAATTGCTATCTGCCAGAGGGTTAATCTAAAAAGTACTTTGCCATTAATAGAAGTCATTCATGTACTTTTTATTTCCAACTGATGTGAAGAAGTTGAAAGATATAGATTCCATTTTTATGACTATTAACATAATGTCTTGAACATAGTAGGATTCAGAGGATATCTGTTGAATAAACTTAGGTCCTCCCACACAATCTTTCTTTTCTCTCAATTTTCCATTAAAAACAAGAGACAATTTCTACCTTAAATTCTGTTAAACTCTTTACACTTTATTTCATTTAATTTGCCTGCATTATTTTAACAACCTCCCTATTCTTCCTCTAAACCCTCAGGTCTCCAATGTGTCTTTCACAATGACTTATTTACCTCTGTACATACCACAGTGAGAATGATTTCCAACTTCACTCTAAATAATAAAATGTTTGATAACTATCACTTCCAGAATAAGAAACCTAAATTTAAAAGTTAGCAAGTCAGTCAGGCACGGAGGCTCATGCCTGTAATCTCAACACTTTGGGAGGCTGAGGTGGGTGGATCACTTGAGGTCAGGAGTTTGAGACCAGCCTGACCAACATGGTGAAACCCCATCTCTACTAAAAATACAAAACAAGTCGCTGTGGTGGCAGGTGCCTGTAATCCCAGCTACTGTGGAGGCTGAGGCAGGAGAATCGCTTAAACCTGAGAGGCAGAGGTGGTGGTGAGCCCATATTGTTCTCCAGCCTAGGAAATGAGAATGAAACTCTACCAGAAAAAGAAAAAAAAAAGTTAGCAAGTTACTTATCACCTTCCACATTCTGATCCCAAATAAACATTTCATTCTTTCATGTCTCATAAAACCTAAATTCAAGCCACATCATCCTACTTCATTCACTAGATCCTGCATCTTACCCACTCTACATCTTCCCTCTTTATTTTCTACTTGTCAAGAGTGCTAACCTTTTCCAGTTAAAAATAACATTTCCCCTGTAAAGCCTTAGAATTAATCACACTAGGGGCCGAATAAGCACTTTGAGCCACAATTATGCTTCTTTATCGCATTCTTCTGTCTCGTATTTCAGAAAGATTATCCTCCCACCTTTATAAACATTTTGTAGAAAGAAAGTATGTTTTGTTAATTTGTGTTTCGAATATAGAGCCAATTGTATCACACTGATAATTCCCTAAGGCAACTTCACAGCAGCACTACTCATGTAATTGTACCCCAGATGGTTCCATCCACAGAGCAAAATGTAAATATTCTTTCCAAGTTGGAGAACTCAGGTGGTTCTTCACATTGCCTGCTCAGCAACTGCCTACAGAATATGATTAAAACTACTTAAACCATATTTTAATAAAGTTGAAAGGGATGTGATGACCTCCCTCCATGCACCTCATCTATCATACTGTCAAGTCCTACATATCTAATAGATATTCTATGAATTATCACTGTGCTCTTTACCATCCCATGGTTTATCAAGTTCACAGATCAAATGTGAAAGTTCAGAGTGTTTCACTACTGGTTTATGTCACTTTCATGTGATGCATCAGTTTTGCTGAAGGAGGTTCTGTCTCCTGTCTCAATTTTGTCCTGCCCACACATGCAGCTGAGCATATTTACCCAGCTATTAAAGCTTAAGAGAAAATTACTTATTATTGAAATGAATGTATTTTATTTCTTCAGCCTTACTGAAGTATAATTGTCAAAAATTATACAGATTCAAGCTGTACAATGTGATGTTTTGATATAGTTATATAAAAATGATTACTGGCCAAGTGTAGTGGCTTACGCCTGTAGTCCCAGCACTTCAAGAGGCCAAGGCAGGTGAATCACCTGAGGTCAGGAGTTCAAGACTAGCCTGGCCAACATGGCAAAACCCCATCTTTATAAAAAATAAAATATAGGGGCGGAGAGATCCAAGATGGCCGATTAACAACAGCTCAGGATTTTAGCTCCCAGTGAAAGCACAGAGAGCGAGTGGACGCCGCAATTTCAGACGAATTTCTGTGGAACACAAACTGGGAAATTCCCAGCAGAGGAGCCACAAGGGTCACCAGCGCAACTCTTTTGGCCGGCGCAGCTGCTTTGCCTGCGCCCCAGTGTGGCGCAGCGCTTCTCAGTGCGGAGTATATGTGACTGGGTCCCCCTTGAGTCGGGCTCAGCTGGTCCCATCCCCACAAGGAGAACAGCAATTGGAAGCGCTGAGGACTGAGAGTTTCACAGTAAGCACAGCTGAACCCGGGAAGGCCTAGCTCTGTGGGGAA